>JARQOC010000003.1:597654409-597789334 GCA_033576535.1 Allobates femoralis | reverse complement strand
TGTCTATGCAGAGTGATGATATAGCAGTGCTGAGATTGTCATTTCTCAGCCTGCAATCACTCTGCATAGACATGTGTGTCTATGCAGAGTGATGTAGCAGTGCTGAAATTGCGTTTTGGGACTATGGCGGATGGAAGAGGATTTTTTAATAATTAAAGATGGAGTCCAAGTGCGTTTTTTGTTTTATTTCTTATAAAATATTTTTTTCTATGTGTTGTGTTTTTCTAAAAAATTCTGTAGAAATTCATGGCGGTCATGTCTACTATTGGCATGACCGCCATGAATTTCGGGCTTAGGACCAGCTGATAATACAAAGGTGGCCCTAACTCCTTTATTACCCAGTGAGCCACGCACCAGGGCCCTCGAAGAGTTGGGTTCAGCGCCAGGAAATGGCGCTTCAATGAACGCGCCATTTTCTGGGGCGGCTGCGGGCTGCCATTCGCAGCGGGGGTGCCCAGAAGGCTTGGGCCTCCCTGCGCTGCGGATTCCAGCCCCCAGCTGCCTAGCTGGACCTGGCTGGACATAGAAATAGCGCGGAGCCCCACGCAATTTTTTTTTTTTTATTATTCATGAAATTCATGAAATAATAAAAAAAAGGGGCTCCCCTATATTGTTGTGTCCGGCCAGGTACAGATAGGCACCTGGGGGTTGGTGGCAGCTCGTCGCTGCCTGCTGTATCCAGCTGGATACTAAAAATACGGCAAAGCCCAAGTCAAATTTTATTCTGAAAAATCCAAAAAGCAATATGAATGAAAGGGTTAATAAAGATGCAATCCCTTTTTAGAGGATTTTTTAATGGATTTTTAGAAAAATTTTGTCGTGGGCTTCACCATATTTTTGTATGCCAACCGGATACAGCAGACGGCAACGGGCTGCCCCCAACCCCAGCTGACTATTTGGACCTGCCTGGACACAGAAAAATCGGGAAGCCCTTATTTTTTATTATTTCATGAATTTCATGAAATAATAATAAAAAAAAAAAAAGATGCGTGGGACTCCGCACGATTTCTATGTCCAGCCAGGTCCAGTTAGGCAGCTGGGGGCTGGAATCCGCAGTGCAGGCAGGCCCAAGCTTTCTGGGCACCCCCCGCTGCGAATGGCAGCCCGCAGCCACCCCAGAAAATGGCGCGTTCATTGAAGCGCCATTTTCTGGCATTGAACCCAACTCCTCCAGAGCCCTGGTGCCGTGGCTCACTGGGTAATAAAGGGATTAGGGCCAGCTTTATATTATCAGCTGGCCCTAAGCCTGAAATTCATGGTGGTCACGGCAATAATAGACATGACCGCCATGAATTTCTAGTGAATTAAAAAAAAAACACAACACAGAGAAAAAATATTTTTATTTGAAAAAAAAAAAAAAAAGACACTTAGGGACACCAACTTTATTTTAAAAAAATCCTTTTCCGTCCGACGTAGTCCAATCCAGGGTTCTTCTTTAGCTCTGCTACATCTCTGGTAGAGAACCTCCACCAGAGATGTAGCAGAGCTGTGCACCCGGGCGTGGGAAAGTTCATGTGAGTTCATGCAGGCAAGCATGAACTCACATGAACCCTGCCAGCACTGCTACTTCAAATGAACAGCTGAACTGAGTCAGCTGTTCATTTGAAAATCCAGACGGGAAGGTCAAACATAGAAAACTGGATTGAAAACTGGATTGCCCCGGTCCGCTGCAATCCGGGACCATAGAGCCCCATGTTATGGGGCGCCAGATTGCATCGGACCGCTACAATCCGGGAGAATCCAGTTTTGAAAGCCGGATTCTCCCGGATTGTGCCCGTCAAGTGCAATCCGGCGCCCCATTACATAGGGCTCTATGGTCCCGGATTTCTCCGGATCGGGGCAATTCAGGGGAATCCGGTTTTCACTGAATGCTGTGATAGCGGCCATGTTTTGCGGCCGCCGCCGTTCTATGCGGCTGCTGTCGCAAAGCAAACACACAAAAGAAGACGGTGACCGTGGAGGACGGTGAGTGAACCGGCCACCCCCCCGAACAATAGTGACAGTCAGCCACCGCTAACAGCAGGATTCCCCGCTTTCCCCCGCAGCCTCCCTACCCGATCCTAAGTCTTCATTCCACACCTAAAATGCTCAGGTAACATAATATATCCCATATAACCAGGTGTATGTGTTAATTTTCCTATTATCTACAGATATTTCACGTTCATTCCACACCTAAAATGTTCAGGTAACATCATATACATCTGGTTATATGGGATATGTGTTCATTCTTCCATTATCTACAGATATTTCATCTTCATTCCACACCTAAAATGCTCAGGTGGCATAATATACACCTGGTTAGATGGGATATGTGTTCATTCTTCTATTATCTACAGATATTTCATCTTCATTCCACACCTAAAATGCTCAGGTAACATAATATACACCTGGTCATATGGGATATGTGTTCATTCTTCTATTATCTACAATATTTCACGTTCATTCCACACCTATAGTGCTCAGGTAACATAATATACACCTGGTTATATGGGATATGTGTTAATTTTCCTATTATCTAAGTATATTCCATCTTCATTCCACACCTAAAATGCTCAGGTAACATAATATACACCTAGTTATATGGGATATGTGTTAATTTTCCTATTATCTAAGTTATTCCATCTTCATTCCACACCTATTATGCTCAGGTAACATAATATACACCTAGTTATATGGGATATGTGTTAATTTTCCTATTATCTAAGTATATTCCATCTTCATTCCACACCTATTATGCTCAGGTAACATAATATACACCTGGTTATATAGGATATGTGTTCATTCCTCTATTATCTACAGATATTTCATCTTCATTCCACACCTAAAATGCTCAGGTAACATAATATACACCTGGTTATATGGGATATGTTTCCATTCTTCTATTATCTACAGATATTTCACCTTCATTCCACACCTAAAATGCTCAGGTAACATAATATACACCTGGTTATATGGGATATGTGTTCATTCTTCTATTATCTACAGATATTTCACGTTCATTCCACATCTATAATGCTCAGGTTACATAATATACACCTGGTTATATGGATATGTGTTCATTCTTCTATTATCTACATATATTTCATGTTCATTCCACACCTATAATGCTCAGGTAACATAATATACACCTGGTTATATGGGATATGTGTTCATTCTCCTATTATCTACAGATATTTCATCTTCATTCCACACCTATAATGCTCAGGTAACATAATATACACCTGGTTATATGGGATATGTGTTAATTTTCCTACTATCTAAGTATATTCCATCTTCATTACACACCTAAAATGCTCAGGTAACATAATACACACCTGGTTATATGGGATATGTGTTAATTTTCCTACCATCTAAGTATATTCCATCTTCTTTCCACACCTAAAATGCTCAGGTAACATCATATATACCTCATTATATGGGATATGTGTTCATTCCTTATTATCTACAGATATTTCATCTTCATTCCACACCTAAAATGCTAAGGTAATATAATATACGCCTGGTTATATGGGATATGTGTTCATTATTCTATTATCTACTGATATTTCATCTTCATTCCACACCTAAAATGCTCAGGTAACATAATATACACCTGCTTAAAGAGTATGGTCCGCAACTCAACCTTTTTGGTGCTCAGAAGAAAAAAGTCAATAACGGTATAAGAGTAACTTCGGCACTCAAATGGAGATGAATGAAAAAAATCTTTATTTAGAAAATTCTTGTGATATTCTCATAGCATGAATTTTTACTGACGTTTCGGTCACATTGACCTTGTTCACAGTGTCAAGAATATCTATCACAAAAAATAAGATAAATCAGTAATACATCGTCTTACATGAATTTACATAGAAACATAACATTACAGCTTTAATAACAGCTTCAAAAGAACATATTTCTCACAATATCACATGTCAAAAAGACTACATTTATTACAATGTTCTTGGTGTATTCACTGATAAGTGAATGAATTCCTCTTTCTCATAGAAACATATGTATAATTGCTTTCTCATAGAAATATACTTGCTCCTAGAAGTATATGAGGAACATATAACAATGAAAATCAATTACAAAATATGTTTACCTTATGACAAAAATTTTCATGGAAAAGCAATATCAGCTCTGCTATATGTTATACCAGTCAACTGCAAATTGAGAGTATAGATTAATAATATGTCAATCCCATTTATCAATAAAGCTATGAGTGAAAATATATGGCACACTACCTATAGTCTAAAGGGATAATTCAGTTGATATATTTCCCTATATGGGGCAGGATTATTAGTGTATCCTACAAAAATAAAAACAAATATATGTGTTTAAACATCTATTTATTCAATAGTGGGCCCCTCTAATACATCATAATCAAATTCATTACCTTATAAATATATGCAAAAATGATAAGGTAATCGGGATTAATTCTCCCTTATCCTGCAAATAGGACCTCACTGCGGTCCCTGTAAACAAAGGAGCAAGAAAGCAGCTGAAAAAAGCAATAAATTCTGCAATTGCTGTATTAAATTCGCATATAAAGATAATATTATGCCATTTAATAAAAGAGTGTCCACATCTTACATGCAAACTAAATGGGTCTCTCTCCATAAGCAGTTAAATGTATTGTCCACCAAGCACTATCTTATATTGGTGCTGAAATGCATCATAATCTATGAGATCGGGTTATGCTAGCTAATCAAATCACCATTGATCATGATCAAAATGAAAAGAAAACAGTACCATGTATAGTGTATTACCATCTCTTAAATTTACACTGAATTGGCATAATAGTGAAATCAGTTTTCTAGACACGATGGTTTTGCTTTCATCCGAAGGCAAAATCACTACTGACCTATATAGGAAACCCACCGATCGTAATAGCTTGCTACACTACCAGAGTAGCCATCCTCGTCACATTAAGACAGCGTTGCCCCTGTCTCAATTTGACAGAGTAGACCATATAGTCACAGAGAACAGCACCCGTAAAATGCGTCACGAGATGTTTCAGAAATTTCAAGAGAGGGGGTACCCTTCACAGATTTTATCTAAAGAGAGGTTACGAAAAGAGAAATCGGATACGTCCAGGGTGGCATATGTCCACACCTATCATCCTTTCTCCCCCCTGCTCAACAAAAGTATCTTATCTCATTGGCACATTTTGAAAGAATCATATCCACACATAAAAGAATTTAATGTCAAACCAATTCTTTGCAACAAACGTCCACTAAACATCCGTGACTCATTGGTCAGGGCTGATATAGGCTCTAAATTAAAGAAGGGAATCCAATCATTTCTCAGAACACCTCGTTTTGGCACCTTTCCCTGCCTTGGTTGTGCCCAGTGCACTAATGTAATGAAGGGTAGTTCTTTCACCCATCCACGTTCTGGCAAAAGGTACCAGATCAAAGATTTCTACACTTGTGACAGCACATTTGTGGTATATTTAATAAAATGTCCATGCGGTCTCGGATATGTTGGGGAAACCACCCAGCATATCCGAGACCGCATTAGTCAACATAAGTCCACCATTCGTTGTGGCAAAACACTGTTACCCATTCCAGCTCATTATGTGTCTATGGGTCACAGTGTATCTCAACTTAGGTACCAAATTATAGATCATGTTCCACCATCTAGAAGAGGTGGGGACAGGGTTAATAGGCTCTTAACCCTGGAAGCCAGGTGGATACATGAATTACAAACCCAATTTCCATTGGGTCTTAATAAGGAGTATGATAACCATTTTTAAACAGTTTTACAAAGGTATTTTCTTCATTTAACTTGATTGGCAGAATTAAGTGTACTGTCTCTTTAAAACGCATTGATCACATAAATATTCAGTTTTCCAACTAAAACCTTTGTATCTTGTTTATAACACACATGACTCTTTATTGCCATCTTATTCTTCCTATTTCTTTCCCATTTATAGGTGAGATACTAAATTGCAAGTTTTACCATAGACACAAACAACATTGGGTGTCTGGTATCGCGCTTTAGATGAGTTTCCTAGGTAACGCATACACTAAGCAGTCCTTCGTTCCCGCACTCGCGCACTACCCGCGGTGACGTCAGCGGAAATGACGTCACACGCTGCTTCTTAATGGCGCGGCTCACTGAGAGCCGCACTTGTATCCTGCGTGGCGAGTCCACGCTATCCAGACAATTCACACAAGGTATACAGTACATGGTACTGTTTTCTTTTCATTTTGATCATGATCAATGGTGATTTGATTAGCTAGCATAACCCGATCTCATAGATTATGATGCATTTCAGCACCAATATAAGATAGTGCTTGGTGGACAATACATATAACTGCTTATGGAGAGAGACCCATTTAGTTTGCATGTAAGATGTGGACACTCTTTTACTAAATGGCATAATATTATCTTTATATGCGAATTTAATACAGCAATTGCAGAATTTATTGCTTTTTTCAGCTGCTTTCTTGCTCCTTTGTTTATAGGGACCGCAGTGAGGTCCTATTTGCAGGATAAGGGAGAATTAATCCCGATTACCTTATCATTTTTGCATATATTTATAAGGTAATGAATTTGATTATGATGTACTAGCTGTGAGCCCGATGCAAATGCATCGGGATTCTAGAACGTGGCAATATTATTTGCATTAATAGCATTATTATTACCATTAATAGCATAATTATTAGCATTAACAGCATTATTATTAGCATTAATAGCATTATTAATAGCAATAATAGTACTAATAATAGTATTGTTATTAGTATTAATAGCATTATTACCATAAATAGCATTAATAATAGTGTTAATAGCATTATTATGAGGAGTAATACCATTATTAGCATTAATAAAATTATTAATAGCATTAATAGAATTAAAAATAGCATTATTAATAGGATTAATAGCATGATTATTAGCCTTAATAGCATTAATAGCATTAATATTAGCATTAATAGCATTAATAGCATTATTAATAACATTAATAGCATTATTAATAGCATTAATAGCCTAAGTAATAGAATTAATAGCATAAATAATCGCATTAATAGCATGAGTATTAGCATAAAGAGCATTAATAGCAATATTATTAGCATTAATAGAATTTTGAATAACATAAATAGCATGATTATTAGCCTTAATAGCATTATTAATAGCGTTAATATGATTATTATTAGCATTATTAGCATTAATATTAGCATTAATAGCATAATTATTAGCATTAATAGCATTATTATTAGCAGTAATAGCATAATTATTAGCATTAATAGCATTAATAGCATATATTATTGCATTAATAGCATTATTATATCATTAATAGCATAATTATTAGCATTAATAGCATAATATATATTAACATTAATAGCATAATAATAGCATTAATAGCATATATATTTGCATTAATAGCATTATTATTACATTAATAGCATAATTATTAGCATTAATAGCATTAATTATTAACATAATAGCATAATTATTAGCATTAATAGCATTAATAGCATATTATTTGCATTAATACATTATGATTACCATTAATAGCATAATTATTAGCATTAATAGCATTAATATTAGCATTAATAGCATAATTATTAGCATTAATAGATATATATTAGCATTAATACATAATTATTAGAATTAATAGCATAATATAATATTGCATTAATAGCATATATATTATATAACATTTTAATAGCATAATATTAGCATTAATAGCAATAATAATTATGCATAATATAGCATTAATTATTTACCATTAATAGCATAATTATTAGCATTATAGCATAATTATTAACATTAATAGCATAATTATTAGCATATATATAGCATTAATAGCAATATTATTGCATTAATACATTATGATTACCATTAATAGCATAATTATTAGCATTAATAGCATAATTATTAGCAATTAATAGCATAATTATTAGCATTAATAGTATAAATATTAAGCATTAATAGCATAATTATTAGCATTAATAGCATAAATTATTAGCATAATATGAAATTAATGCATAATTATTAGCATTATTAATATTATTCATTAATAGCATAATTATTAGCATTAATAGCATACATTATATGTAAATTAATTAATAGCATTAATAATAGCATAATAGCATATATATTATTTGCATTAATAGCATATTATTACCATTAATAGCATAATTATTAGCATTAATAGCATAATAATTAGCATTTATAGCATATAATCATATAGTAATAATATAGCATAATTAATTTGCATTACTAGCATTATTATTACATTAATAGCATAATTATTAGCATTAATAGCATATATTACATTAATACATTATATAATAGCATAATTATTAGCATTAATAGCATAAAACATTATTAGCATTAATAGCATTATTATTAGCAGTAACAGCATTATTAATAGCATTAATAAAATTAATAATACAATTAATAGCATTTATTTATTTTTTTTTATTTTTTTTTTTTAATTATTTATTATTTTTATTTATTTTTTTATTATTTTTTAATTATTTTTTAATTATTTTTTTATTATTAAATTTATTATTTATTTAAAGTGAGCCTGAGGCAGAGACCCAGTTCTCTTTCAGGTCCGCTGAAAGGGCTGATATTATTAGCATATATTTATTTTTTTTTATTATATTTTTTTTAATTATTAATTATTTTTTTATTATTTTTTTATTATTTTTTATTATTTTTTAATTTTTTTTTTATTATTAAATTTATTATTTATTTAAAGTGAGCCTGAGGCAGAGACCCAGTTCTCTTTCAGGTCCGCTGAAAGGGCTGATATTATTAGCATATATTTATTTTTTTTATTATTATTTTTTTTAATTATTATTATTTTTTATTTATTTTTTTATTATTTTTTTAATTTTTTTTTTATTATTAAATGTATTATTTATTTAAAGTGAGCCTGAGGCAGAGACCCAGTTCTCTTTCTGGTCCGCTGAAAGGGCTGATATTATTAGCATATATTTATTTTTTTTATTATTATTATTATTTAATTATTATTATTTTTTATTTATTTTTTTATTATTTTTTTAATTATTTTTTATTATTTTTTTTATTATTAAATTATTATTTATTTAAAGTGAGCCTGAGGCAGAGACCCAGTTCTCTTTCGGTCCGCTGAAAGGGCTGATATTATTAGCATATATTTATTTTTTTTATTATTATTTTTATTTAATTATTAATTATTTTTTATTTATTTTTTATTATTTTTTATTATTTTTTAATTATTTTTTTTATTATTAAATTTATTATTTATTTAAAGTGAGCCAGAGGCAGAGACCCAGTTCTCTTTCAGGTCCGCTGAAAGGGCTGATATTATTAGCATATATTTATTTTTTTTATTATTATTTTTATTTAATTATTAATTATTTTATTTATTTTTTATTATTTTTTATTATTTTTTAATTATTTTTTTTATTATTAAATTTATTATTTATTTAAAGTGAGCCTGAGGCAGAGACCCAGTTCTCTTTCAGGTCCGCTGAAAGGGCTGATATTATTAGCATATATTTATTTTTTTTTATTATTATTTTTATTTAATTATTAATTATTTTTTATTTATTTTTTTATTATTTTTTTATTATTTTTTAATTTTTTTTTTATTATTAAATGTATTATTTATAAGTGAGCCTGAGGCAGAGACCCAGTTCTCTTTCAGGTCCGCTGAAAGGGCTGATATTATTAGCATATATTTATTTTTTTTTATTATTATTTTTTTTAATTTTTTAATTATTTTTTATTTATTTTTTTATTATTTTTTAATTATTTTTTAATAATTTTTTATTATTAAATTTATTTTATTTAAAGTGAGCCTGAGGCAGAGACCAGTTCTCTTTCAGGTCCGCTGAAAGGGCTGATATTATTAGCATATATTTATTTTTTTTATTATTTTTTTTTTAATTATTATTATTTTTTATTTATTTTTTTATTATTTTTTTATTATTTTTTTAATTATTTTTTTTATTATTAAATTTATTTGTTGAGGCGCTCTTCTGATTGGTCGGTGTCTACTGCCCTCAGCCAATCAGAAGAGCCCTTCATTTCCCATTGACATAAATTAGCGGTGTGTCGGCGATTTTATGGCCGGCCACCAGGTTCTATTTGTCGGCCCTAAAATCGCGGACACACCGCTAATGCATGTCTATGGGCAGTCAGCCCGATTTCTGATTGGTCGCTCTCTGCTGACGCCGACCAATCAGAATTCGAGCTCACTGCCCATAGACATGCATTAGCGGTGTGTCCGCGATTTTAGGGCCGACAAATAGAACCAGGTGGGCGGCCATAAAATCGCCGACACACCGCTAATGTATTTCAATGGGAAATGAGGGGCTCTTCTGATTGGCTGAGGGCAGTAGACAGCGACCAATCAGAAGAGCCCCTCACATCTCATTGAGGTAGAATGGTGGATTTGTCGTCCATTCTATCTTAATGATAAGTGAAGAGGACGTCGGAGCTGGAAGTTGGCGGAAAGAAGACAGAAGACCCCCGGGCCGGACGAAGAGGCGGAGATGGCGGAAAGAAGAGAGAAGACCCCCGGGCCGGAGGAAGAGGACGCCTGGCCGGACGGAGGACTTGTGGATCGGACGGACGATCAGATGACTAAGAAGGCATGTAAGTAATCGACGGGGACGTTAGGTTAGGGGACGGCGGGGGCTTCGGGTGTAGGGCTTTAGGTGTTAGCGACAGCGGCGGGGGAAAGTGGCGGGAGCTTAGGAGGCGGCGGGGCTTAGGGGGTAGGGGCTTAGGTACGGCGGGGCGGCGCGGACGGTAGGGGCTTAGGTGCGGCGGGGCTTAGGGGGTAGGGGCTTAGGTGCGGCGGGGCTTTTAGGTGCGGCGGGGCTTAGGGGTAGGGGCTTAGGTGCGGCGGGTCGGGGCTTAGGTGCGTCGGGGCTTAGGGGGTAGGGGCTTAGGTGCGGCGGGGCTTTTAGGTGCGGCGCGACTTAGGGGGTAGGGGATTAGGTGCGGCGGGTCGGGGCTTAGGTGCGGCGGGTCTTAGGGGGTAGGGGCTTAGGTGCGTCGGGGCTTAGGTGCAGCGGGTCTTAGGGGGTAGGGGCTTAGGTGCGGCGGGGCTTAGAGGGTAGGGGCTTAGGTGCGGCGGGGCTTTTAGGTGCGGCGGGCCTTAGGGGGTAGGGGCTTAGGTGCGGCGGGGCTTAGGGGGTAGGGTGTTAGGTGCGGCGGGGCTTAGGGGGTAGGGGCTTAGGTGCGGCGGGGCTTTTAGGTGCGGCAGGGCTTAGGGGTAGGGGATTAGGTGCGTCTGGTCGGGGCTTAGGTGCGGCGGGGCTTAGGGTGTAGGGGCTTATGTGCGGCGGTGCTTAGGGGGTAGGGGCTTAGGTGTGGCGGGTCGGGGCTTAGGATGCGGCGGGGCTTAGAGGGTAGGGACTTAGGGGCGGCGGAGTTAGGGGGTAGGAGCTTAGGTGCGGGGTGGCTGTGCGGACATTGCGGGGTGGGTGTGCGGACATGGTGTGGCTGTGCAGACATGGGGGGCTGTGTGGACGACATGTGGGTGGCTGTGCGGACATGGGGGTGGCTGTGTGGACATGGGGGTGGCTGTGCGGAGATGGGGGGGGCTGTGCGGAGATGGGGGGGGCTGTGCGACATGGGGGGGCTGTGCGGACATGGGGGGGGCTTTTCGGACATGGGGGGGCTGTGCGTAGATGGGGGGGGCTGTGCGGACATGGGGGGGGCTGTGCGGACATGGGGGTGTGGGCTGGTGCGGACATGGGGGGGGCGAATTGTGGGTAGCGGGGAGCGCCTCCGCTCCATGGTCCCCGGGGAGCGAGTTGCGGCTCAGGCAGCGACTCGCAATGGCCTCGCGGCCATTGCTCGCGCTACCTGAGCGGTAAATCGCTAAGGTTGTGGCCGAGCCTCTGGTTCGATTTTCGGCCAGCGACTCGCAATGGCCTTGCCTGTCGCGCCATTGCTCGCGAGCTGCAGCATTGGGCGCTTCGCGCCCAATGTTAAATTCGTTCCACATGACCACGCCGGAAGTAGCGCACGGAGGGGCGCTTTTCCGATTCGCGATTATATAATAGATTAGAGGTGCCCACTATTGAGTAAATAGATGTTTAAACACATATATTTGTTTTTATTTTTGTAGGATACACTAATAATCCTGCCCCATATAGGGAAATATATCAACTGAATTATCCCTTTAGACCAGGGGTCTCAAACTAGGCTGGGTTGGTGGGCCGCACATAGAAAAACATTTTTAGCGGAGGGCCGCATCTCTTGTGGGTCTAAGTGATATTTTTAGTAATACCAGAATTTTTTGCTCAATGTAGTAAAGTACAAATCCTGATCCCTTTCTTGTAGTAATGTCCCCATCCTGTAGTAATGTCCTTTTCTACTGATGTCCCCCATCCTGATCCCTTTTTCTAGTGATGATCCCTATCCTGATCCCTTTTTCTAGTAATGTCCACCATCCTGATCCCTTTTTCTAGTGATGTTCCCTATCCTGATCCCTTTTCTAGTAATGTCCACCATCCTGATCCCTTTTTCTAGTGATGTCCCCCATCGATCATGGTCCCCTTTTGTAGCGATGTTCCCCATACTGATCTCCTTTTCTAGTGATGTTCCCCATCTCATTCCCCTTTAGTAGTGATATCCCCCATCTTGATCCCTTTTAGTGATGATGTCCCCATCCCGATCCCCTTTTATAGTGGTCCCCCATCCTGATCTACTTTTATAGTGATGCCCCCCATCCTGTTTTACCTTCTTATTACACACTCAAATACACACTATCACACACAAACCCACATACAACCCCCACACCACGCACACGCACACACACACACACTCTCACATGCACTCACACATCCTCATACACACTCTCACACTCATATACACACTGTAACTCGCGCAACTTTCTTATACACACATCCTCACTCACACACTCACCCTCACACACACTTTTCTTACTTTAATGATGCATTGCTCCAGTGCAGGGGGCCGCCGCGGTCCCTGCTGTACTGACTTCCGGCCTCCGCTGTGCTATGACTTCCTCCAGCCGCAGCTCAGACAAGCGCTGTTGCTCATCAAGATCAATGCAATCTGCCAGCCTCTCATTGGCTGGCAGCTTGCATTGATCTTGCTGAGTGGCAGAGCTTGTTAGTGCTGCGGATAGAAGACATCACACAGCAGGGACTGCAGCAGCCCCCTGCAGTGGGGCGATGCATCATTAAGTTGTCCAAGGTGCTGCGGGCCGCATAGTGAAGCCCCAGGGGCCGCATGCGGCCCTCGGGCCGCGAGTTTGAGACCCCTGCTTTAGACTATAGGTAGTGTGCCATATATTTTCACTCATAGCTTTATTGATAAATGGGATTGACATATTATTAATCTATACTCTCAATTTGCAGTTGACTGGTATAACATATAGCAGAGCTGATATTGCTTTTCCATGAAAATTTTTGTCATAAGGTAAACATATTTTGTAATTGATTTTCATTGTTATATGTTCCTCATATACTTCTAGGAGCAAGTATATTTCTATGAGAAAGCAATTATAGATATATTTCTATGAGAAAGAGGAATTCATTCACTTATCAGTGAATACACCAAGAACATTGTAATAAATGTAGTCTGTTTGACATGTGATATTGTGAGAAATATGTTCTTTTGAAGCTGTTATTAAAGCTGTAATGTTATGTTTCTATGTAAATTCATGTAAGACGATGTATTACTGATTTATCTTATTTTTTGTGATAGATATTCTTGACACTGTGAACAAGGTCAATGTGACCGAAACGTCAGTAAAAATTCATGCTATGAGAATATCACAAGAATTTTCTAAATAAAGATTTTTTTCATTCATCTCCATTTGAGTGCCGAAGTTACTCTTATACCATAATATACACCTGATTATATGGGATATGTGTCCATTCTTCTATTATCTACTGATATTCCATCTTCATTCCACACCTATAATACTCAGGTAACATAATATACACCTGGTTATATGGGATATGTGTTCATTCTCCTATTATCTACATTATTCATGTTCATCCAACTATAATACTCAGGTCCATAATACACTGTTATATGGTATGTCTCTCTATATCTACAATTTCATGTTCATTCCACACCTAAAATGTTTTTTGGTAATAAATTATTATCTTCATTCTTTTTAGTATGTCCCGCATTTTGGAGGTGACAGGATCCATTTAATTCCTTCGTTCAGACATCAAATCGCTGCAGAACTAGTATCACGAAGCTGCAATGCTTCACTGCGGCCACAAGATGGAGCCTCTGTATAACTGAACTATCTCTGTACCTGGAGCTATCGGGGAGCTTCCACCGCTCTCTCAGCTCTTCCGCCCTCTCTGGCTGTGTGACTCCTCCGACCTCCATGGCTGTGGACTCCTCCGCCCCCTCTGGCTTCGCCTCTCTTGTCCGGGATTTCACCTTCCTGTGGCTCCTCCTCCGCGGTGTGACGGTTGTCTGGCTGCTTCTGGGCTGTAATTCCGGTAGAACTCGAGACGTCATAGACAAATATGACGTCGGCGTGTGGGCGGGGCGCCGCGGGTTTCAAAGGGGCGTGGCTTATGGACGAGGTGATACGGTATTATTGTTGATGTGCAGGGGAGAGTAATGTGATCTGATAGAGTCTGCAGTGATGTCACACTCATGTGACTGATTGCATGACTCTGACATCACCACAGGTCCTGTCAGCACAGAGCAGCCAGGTAATCTTTCTGCACTCAGTCCCCACACACAGAGCACGCAGCCACTACACACACTCAGCCCAAACTCACTCCCCACACTCACACGCTCACACTCACCCCCCACAGCTCACACTCATCCCCCACAGCTCACACCCCCTCACCCTGCACTCACTCAGCCTGCACTCACCCCCTGAGCCCACACTCATCCCTCTCAGCTCACACTCACCCCCTCAGTCTGCACTCATCCCCTCAGCCTGCACTCAATTACCCCCCCTCAGCCCACACTCACCATCCAGCCCGCATTCACCCCTTTAGCTCACACTCACTTACCCCCCTCAACCCCAATGACTCACCCCCCTCAGCCTGCACTCACCACCCTTCAGCCCACACTTACTCAGCCTGCACTCACCCTCCCTCAGCCTACACTCACTCCCCCCTCAGCCTGCATTCTCCCTCAGCTCACACTCACCCTCCTTCAGCTCGCATTCACTCAGCCTGCACTTACCCCCCTCAGCCCACGCTCATTTAGCCCACACTCACCCCCCTCAGCCCACACTCACCCCCTATCTCGCACTCACTCACCCCACCTCAGCTTGCACTTACCCCCCTCTCGGCCTGCACCCCCCAAATCCCGCACTCACTCACCCTGCACTCACCCTCGTCTGCCCACACTCACCCCCTTCAGCCCGCACTCACTCCATTCAGCCTGCCCTCGCTCACCCTCCCTGCCCATACTCGCTCTCCCCCCTTCTGCCCACTCTAGCTCACCCCTCTGCCTGCACTCGCTCACCCCCTTTGCCTACATTCACTCATTCCCCCTCTGTCCTCACTCACTCCACCTCTGCCCACACTTGATGCCGAACATGATCGACCTGCTCACGACTCGGCCCGCAGCCACTGCCTGCAATGAAGAACTGTGCCAGAGACCAACCAAACACAGAGAGGGACCCAAGAGCTTGCACGGGGGTGGGGGCAGAGAGCGTGCATGGGGGGGGGGGGGAGCCTGAGAGCATGCTCGGGGTCAGAAAGGGACCACGGGAGGCAGAGAGGAACCACGGGGAGGGGGCACAAAGGGACCAGAGTGAGGGGCAGAGAGTCAGCACAGGGGTAGGCCCAAGATTGTGCACAAGATGGGGCAGAAAAGCAACACAGTGGGGAGTAGAGAGTGAGGGGGAAAAAAACAGCGGACAGGGGAGAGATAGCACAGGGAGGAAAGATAACTGCCGCCCCCAGCACCACAAAGCCCGCCCCCATCGTGTTGTCACCGCTCACCTGATCCTATAGCATTGGGCCCACATCTAGTATATATATGTATATATATATATATACACTAACACAAACAATAGAGACTGCTTTGGGTTACACAATAGCTGTATACAGTGGCGTAACTAGAGTCCGATGGGCCCCGATGCAAAATATTGACCTGGGCGCCGCCCCCTCGCACGTGCGCACACACACACACACACACATTGTTCAGATGTATGGGCCCCATGTAACATTCTAAAACCTATAATTGACCCCTCTCCCCCTTCATTATGTATTAATGTCCCTCATCCTGCTATACATGGTCCTCCTTTTGGGATATGCCTTTATCCTGGTATATATGGTCCTCCTTTTGGGATATGCCCTTATCCTGGTATATAATAGAGTATGATCTGGCACACCAAAAAGAGTCCAAGAAATTTGTGCAAAAAAGTATTCTTTTATTGATGGTTTTCAGACCAGTGTTAAATGCTTTGTCAACAGTAAAGTATACAGATTTGTCAGACGTTTCAACCGTAGTCTTCTTCTTATGACATAAATGACTAACATAGAAAAATGGAAAAATTACAAAAATTATTAATATAGGTACTGCTCAACAACATCGCAAAAATTATAATCATCACTTTGTTTGATTACCACAAAGATTACAAAAAGAAATGTACAAAAATTCATTACCATTTTACAAAAAAAATTTTGGGAGAAATATATGTAGAAACTATACACTAATTGTAATAATACAGAGATATTGGACAATAAGTCATCTATCACCGTAGAGAGGATAAAGGCATATATTACTGAATACAGCCTTGTGCTATATCGTGTTACTGTGATTAAACACTGTATACGTCTAGTCTAAAATGAAATAATATACACTCAATGTCAAGAATTATTGGTGCATTCAAAGACATGGTATACTAATAAGCAGAGGTTTGCTAATAGAACAAAAATTGTTAATCATTAACAATTTTTGCTCTATTAGCAAACCTCTGCTTATTAGTATACCATGTCTTTGAATGCACCAACTGGGGAACACAATTTTTTAGGAGTTAGGTCAGACAACTGTTCCTAATTAATTTTTGGATGCTGAATCCAGAAATGATCTCAGTTTTTCTCTATCACGTCAAGTTTTTGAACTATAGGATTTTTGTCTTCTCAAAAATATGTAAACTACTGTACCTAAAAAGTGTTTTTTTTTCAAGATATTGATAATTATGACGTATTGGGAGCTGCACACACCTCTCACCACACTGTCTCAGTTGTGATTACTCTTAGGGGCCGTCACACACGCTTCAATGTAATGCACGATATCGTTTAAGCGATCTGCTTTTTGATCGCTTAAGCGATATCGTTTGTACATCGTTACGTGCGATCAAGCGATTTTACAATGTAAAATCACTTGATCGTGACATCGCAGATATGAGAGCCGGAGCTCATATCAAGCGATCATCGCTTGTTCAATCTGCTTCATCGTGGTGTGTGACACCACGATGAACGATCTCCCAGCGGCAGAGCCTATGCTGGGAGATGGTATCTATGGTAAACGTCGGGTTACTAAGCGCCCATCGGCCTTAGTAACCCGATGTACCATAGTTACCAGCGATCTCGCTGCCCACATCGCTGGTGAGTCTGTCTGTGTGACAGCTCACCAGCGATGTGAGCGATATTGTTAGCGATTGCGCGTGCACGTGATCGCTTACAATATCGCTCACGATATTGAAGAGTGTGACGGCCGCCTTAAGGCCACTTCACACACACAGATATCTGAGTCCAATATCTGAACAGATCTCTGGTTACAGCGAAATCATGGATACATTGTTCCATTTTGTGGCTGTGTACACCATGGAGCAATGTATCCATGATTTCACTGCAACCAGAGATCTGTTCAGATATTGGACTCAGATATCTGTGTGTGTGAAGTGGCCTTAAGTTTTGGCACACAAATCTGATGGACACTGATCAGTGAAAAAACTGCAGTGTGAAAGCAGCCTAAGTTGTGGAGGAAAAACTTGACGTGCTAGAAAAAAACTGCCTACTTTTTTGGAATCAGCATGTCCAATTTTAGTATAAATCAGCTCAAAAACCTAACTCAACAGAAAAATTTTTTCAAATTGTTCCCCAGTGTAATTCTTGACATTGAGTGTGTATTACCGTATTTCATTTTAGACTAGACGTATACAGTGTTTAATCACAATAACATGATATAGCACAAGGCTGTATTCACGTAATATATGCCTTTATCCTCTGTACGGTGATAGATGACATGCGTTTTTGCAAATGTTGACCAAAACCTCACAAGCAACGTTTTGGTCTGCTTTTGCAAAAACGCATGCATTTTACATTTTTTGAAAACGCACATGCGTTTTTACATGCGTTTCCATTAAAATCAATGGGGGCAAAAACGCATGCGTTTTGATGCGTTTTTAGTGGTAAAAACGCATAGAAATGCAAATGAAGCAAAACGCAACCCTGCATTAGATTTAAAAGGGGCCATAGATCTGAGTGTCAGCATACACGTGGTACTGGAAACCATGGGACTTTATGAGTTGTCCTAGGCCAAGGGTATAAATAGAAAAAAGAAGGGATCCCAGCAGGGGTGAACCTAGCCTTTCTGCTGCCTGAGGCGAACTTTAAAACGGCGCCCCCCCCCCCAAACACAAGGACGTCAGCACCATCACACGCACATGCAAGAATCACATAGAAGAATCCAGAATAAGGATCATTAATGGCAATGGCAGCTTGGCACAAGCTACAGTCACACAAAGGTGGCTGCCGCCTTATAGCACAGGAGGCAGCACTGATTGCTACCTATTATCTATAGCACACACCTACAAAACTCTGGGCAGCTCCAATGTGATCACTGCCTGGCACTGACTAATCAGACATGTCACCATGCGGCACCGTCCACACATACAACGACCTGCAGTCTAAGCATCAACAAGCCGCCAATGCACAAAGCTGGGAAAATGGCGCGTCTTCCCCAACAGACCACGCTTTTCCCCTGAAACGCTTAGCCAATCACAAGCGCCGCACACGGGGCTGTCCGGAGCTTAATACCCTGTTTCCCTGAAAATAAGACACCGTCTTATATTAATTTTTGCCCCCAAAGAAGTGTGATGTCTTATTTTCAGGGACGTCTTACCTCCATGGAGAATTCACATTTATTGATGAACAAAAAAATGAACATTTATTAGATACTGTACATTATAGTAATTGTCATCACAGACCAGCATAACCAAACTGTGTCATCCATCATCCATCTGTAGCCCCCATCATCCCTTAATGTCCCCCTGCAGCCTCCATCATCCATCTGCAGCCCCCATCATCCCTCAATGTCCCCCTGCAGCCTCCATCATCCATCTGCAGCCCCCATCATCCCTCAATGTCCCCCTGCAGCCTCCATCATCCATCTGTAGCCCCATCATCCCCCAATATCCCCCTGCGGCCTCCATCATCCATCTGCAGCCCCCATCATCCCCCAATATCCCCCTGCAGCCTCCATTATCCATCTGCAGTCTACATCATCCCCCAATGTCCCCCTGCAGCCTCCATCATCACCCAATGTCCCCCTGCAGCCCACATCATCCATCTGTAGCCCCCATCATCCCCCAATATCCCCATGCAGCCTCCATCATCTTTCTGCAGCCTACATCATCCCCCGATGTCCCCCTGCAGCCTCTATCTTCACCCAATGTCCCCCTGCAGCCTCCATCATCCTTATGCAGCCCTTATCATCTCCCAATAGCCCCATCATCCTTCTGCAACCTCGATCATCCCCCAATGTCCCCCTGCAGCCTCCATCATCCCCCAATGTCCCCCTGCAGCCTCCATCATCCATCTGCAGCCCCCATCATCCCCCTGCAGCCTCCATCATCCATCTGCAACCCCCATCATCCCCCTGCAGCCTCCATCATACCCCAATATGCGCCTGCAGCTCCAATCATCCTTCTGCAGCCCTCATCATCTCCCAATAGCCCCGTCATCCTTCTGTTGCCTCCATCATCCCCCAATGTCCCCCTGCAGCCTCCATCATCCCCCAATGTCTCCCTGCAGCCTTCATCATCCATCTGCAGCCCCCATCATCCCCCTGCAGCCCCCATCATCCCACTGCAGCCTCCATCATACCCCAATATCCACCTGCAGCTCTCATCATCCTCCTGCAGCCCTCATCATCTTCCAATAGCCCCATCATCCTTCTGCAGCCTCCATCATCCCCCAATATCCCCCTGCAGCCTCCATCATCCCCCAATGTTCCCTTGCAGCCTTCATCATCCATCTGCAGCCCACATCATCCCCCTGCAGCCTCGATCATCCATCTGCAGCCCCCATCATCCCCCAATGTCCCCCTGCATCCTCCATCATCCATCTGCATCCTCCATCATCCCCCTGCAGCCTCCATCATCCATCTGCAGACCCCATCATCCCCCTGCAGCCTCCATCATCCCTAATGTCCCCCTGCAGCCTCCATCATCCATCTGCAGGTCTTATCATCTCCCAATAGCCCCATCATCCTTCTGTAGCCTCCATCATCCCCCAGTGTCCCCATGCAGCCTCCATCATCCCCCAATGTCCCCGGCAGCCTCCATCATCCATCTGCAGCCCTTATCATCTCCCAATAGCCCCATTATCCTTCTGCAGCTCCCATCATTCCCCAATATCTGCCTGCAGCTCCCATTATCCATCTGCAGCCCCCATCATCCCCAATGTCCCCATAATTCTTCTGCAGCCTCCATCATCCCCCAGTGTCACCTGCAGCCCCCATCATCCATCTCCAGCACCCAACATCCCCCAATGTGGGAGCAGGAAGGAGGACAAGTGCCAACCAGCTGGCGGGAGAATTGATCTTTCATTGCCCCCATAAAGTATGATGCCATCAAAAGTGTCCCCCAAACACTATGATCCCCCCACAGTGAATTCCTCCACAGGACCCTCCATACGTACCATACGGTAACCCCCAACTACTCTGGCACAGTATGATCCCCAACTGTGACCCCTCACAGCCCATATAGTATAATGGTCCCTAAACCTCTTCACACTTTATAATAGACCCCAACACAGCCTTCAAATAGCCCCCCATAAAGTATAAAGGCTCCATCATAGCCCTGCAAGTATTATCCTGCCCCCACAGAGCCCTCCAAATTGTAATGTCTTCCATATAGTATAATTGGCTCCATATATTATAATACATGCACCCCCATAGCCCTCCATATAATATAATGCACCCCCATAGACAATGCACCCCATAATTTTCCATATATTATAATGCACCCCCATAGTCCTCCATATATTACAATGCACCCCATAAACCTACAAATATTATAAAGCACCGCCATAGCCCTTCATATAATATAATGCACCATGCATATTCCTCCAAATACTATAATGCATCCCCCATAGTCCTCCATATAGTATAATGCACCCCATAGCCCTCCATATACCATACAGCACCCCCATTAACAATACCATATATAATACTGCCCATATACAGCACAGGAGCCCCATATACAGCACCCCCATAAACAGCCAGCACCCCAATATACAGCACAGCTGCCCCATAAATAGAATACCACCCCCATAAACTGCACAGTACTCCCATATACAGCACAGAAGCCTAATATACAGTACAGAACCCCCATAAACAGCACAGTACCCCCATATACAGCACCACCATATACGGCACAGCACCACCATATATGGCACAGCACCCCCATATACGGCACAGTACCCCCATATACAGCTCAGCACCCCCATATACAGCACAGCACCCCCATATACAGAACCCCAGCCGCATGTACAGCAGCCCCACATACAGCAGAGCACCCCGATATGCAGCAGATACCCAATATACAGCAGAGCCCCCATATACAGCACCCCTGCTCCATATACAGCACCCCCGCATACAGCAGAGCCCCCCATATACAGCACCCCCACATACAGCAGAGCCCCCCATATACAGCAGAGACCCCCATATACAGCAGAGCCCCCTATATACAGCACCCCTGCCCCATATACAGCACCCCCACATACAGCAGAGCCCCCCCATATACAGCAGAGACCCCCATATACAGCAGAGCCCCAATATACAGCACCCCTGCCCCATATACAGCACCCCCACATACAGCAGAGCCCCCCCATATACAGCAGAGCCTCCCATATACAGAGCTCCCCCATATACAGCAGAGCTCCCCCATATACAGCACCCCCATATACAGTACCCCAGCACCACATACAGCAGAGCCCCCCCATATACAGTACCCCAGCCCCATATACAGCACCCCCACATACAGCAGAGCCCCCCATATACAGCACCTGGAGTCCCGATGAACACAGGTTCACTTGATGCAGAGGTAGAATGACTGCTGGATTGACCAATCATAACACTCCCTGGACTGAGGAGGCAAAGCCAATTGCTGCTGTATTGAAAGTAAAGGCAGCCAGGAGCCTCCTCCCTCCCCAGTCCCAACCGCAGGTGCTCCACACAGTCACTGACAACACACACAGGATTGCAGGAGCACGGCAGCATGTAATCTGACTGCTCTGCCGCCCCCTGTCTGCAGGGATTTATCGCCGCCTGAGCAGAGTGCTCATATTGGCTCATTGATGATGCGGCCCTAGGTCCCAGGACAGAGCCTTGTGGGGTTCCAACAGAGAGGTGATGGGGTGAGGAAGTAGTGTGGGAGTCCAAATTTGAGATCTTTGGTTCCAACCACCGTGTCTTTGTGCGACGCAGAAAAGGTGAATGGATGGACTCTACGTGCCTGGTTCCCACCGTGAAGCATGGAGGAGGAGGTGTGATGGTGTGGGGGTGCTTTGCTGGTGACACTGTTGTGGATTTATTCAAAATTGAAGGCATTCTGACCCAGCATGGCTACCACACTATCTTGCAGCGGCATGCTATTCCATCCGGTTTGCGTTTAGTTGAACCATCATTTATTTTTCAACAGGATAATGACCCCAAACACACCTCCAGGCTGTGTAAGGGCTATTTGACCAAGAAGGAGAGAATGATGGGGTGCTACGCCAGATGACCTGGCCTCCACAGTCACCAGACCTGAACCCAATCGAGATGGTTTGGGGTGAGCTGGACCGCAGAGTGAAGGCAAAAGGGCCAACAAGTGCTAAGCATCTCTGGGAACTCCTTCAAGATTGTTGGAAGACCATTTCCGGTGACTACCTCAGCTCATCAAGAGAATGCCAAGAGTGTGCAAAGCAGTAATCAAAGCAAAAGGTAGCTACTTTGAAGAACCTAGAATATAAGACATATTTTCAGTTGTTTCACACTTTTTTGTTAAATACTTAATTCCACATGTGTTAATTCATAGTTTTGATGCCTTCAGTGTGAATCTACAATTTTCATAGTCATGAAAATAAAGAAAACTCTTTGAATGAGAAGGTGTGTCCAAACTTTAAGTCTGTACTGTATATACAGCTGTGCCCAAAAGTATTGACACTCCTACAATTCTGTCACATAATACTCAGTTTCTTCCCGAAAATGATTGCAATCACAAATTCTTTGGTATTATTATCTTCATGTAATTTGTCTTCAATGAAAAAACACAAAAGAGAATGAAGCAAAAAGCAAAACATTGATCATTTCACACAAAACTCCAAAAATGGGCCAGACAAAAGTATTGGCACCCTCAGCCTAATACTTGGTTGCACAACCTTTAGCCAAAATAACTGCAATCAACCGCATCCGGTAACCATCAATCAGTTTCTTACAATGCTCTGCTGGAATTTTAGACCATTCTTCTTTGGCAAACTGCTCCAGGTCCCTGATATTTGAAGGGTGCCTTCTCCAAACTGCCATTTTTAGATCTCTCCACAGGTGTTCTATGGGATTCAGGTCTGGACTCATTGCTGGCCACCTTAGAAGTCTCCAGTGCTTTCTCTCAAACCATTTTCTAGTGCTTTTTGAAGTGTGTTTTGGGTCATTGTCCTGCTGGAAGACCCATGACCTCTGAGGGAGACCCAGCTTTCTCACACTGGGCCCTACATTATGCTGCAAAATTTGTTGGTAGTCTTCAGACTTCATAATGCCATGCACAGGATCAAGCAGTCTAGTGCCAGAGGCAGCAAAGCAACCCCAAAACATCAGGGAACCTCCACCATGTTTGACTGTAGGGACCGTGTTCTTTTCTTTGAATGCCTCTTTTTTTCTCCTGTAAACTCTTATGTTGATGCCTTTGCCCAAAAAGCTCTACTTTTGTCTCACCTGACCAGAGAACATTCTTCCAAAACGTTTTAGGCTTTCTCGGGTAAGTTTTGGCAAACTCCAACCTGGCTTTTTTATCTCTCGGGGTTAGAAGTGGGGTCTTCCTGGGTATCCTACCGTACTGTCCCTTTTCATTCAGACGCTGACGGATAGTACGGGTTGATACTGTTGTCCGTCGGACAGCAGGGCAGCTTGAACTTGTTTGTATGTTAGTCGAGGTTCTTTATCCACCATCTGCACAATCTTGCATTGGAATCTCTCGTCAATTTTTCTTTTCCGTCCACATCTATGGAGGTTAGCTACAGTGCCATGGGCTTTAAACTTCTTGATGACACTGCGCACAGTAGACACAGGAACATTCAGGTCTTTGGAGATGGACTTGTAGCCTTGAGATTGCTCATGCTTCCTCACAACTTGGTTTCTCAAGTCCTCAGACAGTTCTTTGGTCTCCTTTCCTTTCTCCATGCTCAATGTGGTACGTACAAGAACACAGGACAGAGGTTGAGTCAACTTTATCCATGTCAACTGGCTGCAAGTGTTATTTAGTTATTGCCAACACCTGTTATGGTACCTTTACACGCCGCTACAGAAGGTTGGAAACAACTGGGTGTCTCACGTGTGTGTGCACGTTTCAACGGTTGCTAACGGTACCTGACACCGCCTTTACATGCCGCCACAAGGTGCTCTACAGAAGGTTTAATCTATCCCTGGAGGCACCGCCGGGTGCCGCAAGTTACCTTCTGTAGAGCACCTTCCCTCATTTACACGCCGCTACCACAAGATAATATGGGAGGACCTGGGGCAGCAGGGACAACACATAGGCGTGCCACAGTTGTGGATTACGAGACGCTCGTACGATGATTGGACAATGCAATAGCATCATGATTGGCCAGCCAGCGCAGGAAGGCTGGCTAATACATGATGCTATTGCAATTGTGTAGTGTGACTGGTCATCTCCTTAAATATGCAGGGACAGCCAATCGTAACGCAGGAGCTTCCACCAATGATCGCTGAAGGGGGCGCCGTATCCCGAAGACTGTGTCACGCCCCAGGGAATTCACTAGGTGTTGCAAAACCCATCTTGTTCCTAGTTTACACGCCGCTACCATCGGTTAAAACCAACCTGTTTTTGAGCACTGCTCAAAAACAGGTGTCGACAGTGACCGGTGGCAACAACCTTATTTACACGCTGCTACCGTGCGGTGTTTTGACGGTGCAAGATACAATTGTCTCCGACACCCGCTTGTTTCCAACCTTCTGTAGCGGCGTGTAAAGGTACCATTAGGTGCCACAGGTAAGTTACAGGTGCTGTTAATTACACACATTAGAGAAGCATCACATGATATTTCTAACAGTGCCAATACTTTTGTCCACCCCCTCTTTTATGTTTGGTGTGGAATTATATCCAATTTGGCTTTAGGACAATTCTTTTTGTGTTTTTGCATTGAAGACAAATTAAATGAAGATAATAATACCAAATAATTTGTGATTGCAATTATTTTCATGAAGAAACTGCGTATTATCTGACAGAATTGCAGGGGTGTCAATACTTTTGGCCACAACTGTACATACATTTAAAAAAAAAAAAAATTATCTTAAAATAAGGTTCTTAGCGCAAGTATTGCCCAATAGATGTGTGGCCATCAACCATGGCAAGGTGACCTTAAATCTGATGGGTCCCTATCTACACTGAAAATTTCTCCCGTACCTCTTAGGGTCTCCGTTACATAGGCTGCAGCAGGATACATAGCACACAACCCTGTGGCTTGCTTGGAAGGAAGGTGTGCTAATTCCAGCCATGGAGCGCCAGTAAACTCCACACACATAGACTTTATTTATATATATATATCGAGCCAATGAGGGGTGGAGGGGATGTATTGCTATCACGTTTATATGACTGCGATATCTGGGCAATGGATGACGTAGGTCACAGAGGTAACAATGTGCAGTGCGGACATGCCAATCTTCCCACCAGCCACATTGGAGAACAGTAATTTTAAAGGGATCCTGTCACCCCCAAATCGCCTCCTAAGCTATCCAAACATGTCCCTGCAGCCTCCCATCACTAATCCCACACTCCTTTTGGCTCAGAAAAGCATCCTGTGAAAGTATAGAAAATGTTTTATAACTTACTCATTAGTGATGATAATGAGCAGTGGTTATATTCTTTAGTCACCAAGGCTGGCCATCTTCATCATAATATCACACCTTAATAGGCGTGATCTTCAATGCATATTGTAATCAGCGCCTCCCTGCTCTCCTCGGCGCTGTAATGGGGCTATAATGACGCGAATCGCGTCATTTCCGGCATCAGGTGACGTCAGTACACCCACTCTGCATGCGCAGTGCGGGGCTTGAAGCCTACAGAGCGGCGCGGGTGTACTGACGTCACCCGATGCTGGAAATGACGCGATTTGCATCATTACAGCCCCATTACAGCCTTTACAGCACCGAGAGCAGGCAGGCGCTGATTACAATATGCATTGAAGATCACGCCTATTAGGGTGTGATATTATGATGAAGATGGCCAGCCTTGGTGACTAAAGAATATAGCCACTGCTGATTATCATCACTAATGAGTAAGTTATATAACGTTTTCCTACACTTTCACAGGATGCTTTTCTGCGCTAAAAGGAGTGTGAGATTAGTGAATGGATGCTGCAGGGACATGTTTGGATAGCTTAGGAGGTGATTTGGGGGTGACAGGATCCCTTTAAAGTAAAGGAAATGTGAATAGACATTGGTGTATTCTTGAAAATAGCCACAAGATGGTGCACATTCCCAATGCAGTGGAACCTTGGATTACAAGTAACTTGGTCTGAGAGTGTTTTGCAAGACAAGCTAATATTTTTAACAAATTGTAATTTAACCCCTTCAGGACCCAGCCTATTTTGACCCTAAAGACCTTGGCATTTTTTGCAATTCTGACCATTGTCCCTTTATGAGGTAATATCTCTGGAACGCTTCAACCGATCCTAGCGATTCTGAGATTGTTTTTTCGTGACATATTGGGCTTCATGCTAGTATTAAATTTAGGTCGATAATTTTTGCGTTTATTTGTGAAAAAATCAAAAATATGGCAAAAATTTAGAAAATTTTGCAATTTACAAATTTTGAATTTTTTTTCTGCTAAACCAGAGTGTTATGTGACACAAAATAGTTAATAAATAATATTTCCCACATGTCTACTTCACATCAGCACAATTTTGGAAAAAAAAAAAATTCTTGTTAGGACGTTATAAGGGTTCAAAGTTCATCAGCAATTTTTCATTTTTCAACCAAAATTTACAAAACCATTTTTTGTAGTGACCACATCACATTTGAAGTCCTTTTGAGGGGTGTACATGACAGAAAACACCCAAAAGTGACACCATTCCAAAAACTGCACCCCTCAAGCTACTCAAAACTACATTCAAGAAGATTATTAACCCTTCAGGTGCTTCACAGGAACTAAAGCAAAGTGGAAACAAAAAATGGATATTTTAATTTTTTTTATCAAAAATGTTCTTTTAGCCTCAATTCTTTCATTTTCACATGGGCAACAGGATAAAATGGATCTTAAAATGTGTTGTGCAATTTCTCCCGAGTAAATCGATACCGCATATGTTGTCATAAACCACTGTTTGGGCGCACAACAAGGCTCAGAAGGGAAGGAGCGCAATTTGAATTTTGGAGCTAATTTTATATTCAAAAAGTGAAATGGCGCTGCTTTCCTTCTGAGCCCTGCCGTGCGCTCAAACAGTGGTTTATGACCACATATGAGGTATCGGTGTACTCAGGAGAAATTGCCCAACAAATTTTAGGATGAATTTTATCCTGTTGCCCATGTAAAAATGAAAAAATTTAGGCTAAAAGAAAATGTTTGTGAAAAAAAAAAGTACTTTTTAATTTTCACAGATCAATTTGTAAAGCACCTGAGGGTTCAATATGCTCACTACCCATCCAGATAAGTTCCCTGGGGGGTCTAGTTTCCAAAATGGGGTCACTTGTGGGGGAGCTCCAATGTTTAGGCACACAGGGGCTCACCAAACACAACATGGTGTCAGCTAACAATTTCAGCTGATTTCCATTCAAATTGTTAGCGGACACCATGTCACGTTTGGAGAGCCCCTGTGTGCCTAAACATTGGAGCTCCCCCACAAGTGACCCCATTTTGGAAACTAGACCCCCCAGGGAACGTATCTAGATGCATAGTGAGCACTTTGAACCCCCAGGTGCCTCACAAATTGATCCATAAAAATTTAAAAGTACTTTTTTTGCGCAAAAATGTTTTTATTACATTAATTTGTGAAGCACCTGAGGGCTCAATATGCTCACTACCCAGCTAGATAAGTTCCCTGGGGGGTCTAGTTTCCAAAATGGGGTCACTTGTGGGGGAGCTCCAATGTTTAGGCACACAGGGGCTCACCAAACACAACATGGTGTCCACTAACAATTTCAGCTGATTTCCATTCAAATTGTTAGCGGACACCATGTCGCGTTTGGAGAGCCCCTGTGTGCCTAAACATTGGAGCTCCCCCACAAGTGACCCCATTTTGGAAACTAGACCCCCCAGGGAACTTATCTAGCTGGGTAGTGAGCATATTGAGCCCTCAGGTGCTTCACAAATTAATGTAATAAAAACATTTTTGCGCAAAAAAAGTACTTTTACATTTTTATGGATCAATTTGTGAGGCACCTGGGGGTTCAAAGTGCTCACTATGCATCTAGATACGTTCCCTGGGGGGTCTAGTTTCCAAAATGGGGTCACTTGTGGGGGAGCTCCAATGTTTAGGCACACAGGGGCTCACCAAACGCAACATGGTGTCCGCTAAAAATTTGAGCTGATTTCCATTCAAATTGTTAGCGGACACCATGTCGCGTTTGGAGAGCCCCTGTGTGCCTAAACATTGGAGCTCCCCCACAAGTGACCCCATTTTGGAAACTAGACCCCCAGGGAACGTATCTAGATGCATAGTGAGCACTTTGAACCCCAAGGTGCTTCACAAATTGATCCGTAAAAATTAAAAAGTACTTTTTTTGCGCAAAAAAGTTTTTATTACATTAATTTGTGAAGCACCTGAGGGTTCAATATGCTCACTACCCATCTAGATAAGTTCCCTGGGGGGTCTAGTTTCCAAAATGGGGTCACTTGTGGGGGAGCTCCAATGTTTAGGCACACAGGGGCTCACCAAACGCAACATGGTGTCCGCTAACAATTTCAGCTGATTTCCATTCAAACTGTTAGCGAACACCATGTCACGTTTGGAGAGCCCCTGTGTGCCTAAACATTGGAGCTCCCCCACAAGTGACCCCATTTTGGAAACTAGAGCCCCCAGGGAACGTATCTAGATGCATAGTGAGCACTTTGAACCCCAAGGTGCTTCACAAATTGATCCGTAAAAATTAAAAAGTACTTTTTTTGCGCAAAAATGTTTTTATTACATTAATTTGTGAAGCACCTGAGGGTTCAATATGCTCACTACCCATCTAGATAAGTTCCCTGGGGGGTCTAGTTTCCAAAATGGGGTCACTTGTGGGGGAGCTCCAATGTTTAGGCACACAGGGGCTCACCAAACGCAACATGGTGTCCGCTAACAATTTCAATTGTTAGCAAACACCAGGTTGCGTATGGAGAGCCCCTGTGTGCCTAAACATTGGAGCTTCCCCACAAGTGACCCCATCCAGATATAGAGCGTAATTACACATATCTGTACCGAGCCTTCGAGAAGGACAGGTCAACTTGTAACCTGGCCGTTCTGCAGGAAGGGATTTGTTGTAGCACACTGGAATGAGACCCCAAAGCCATGGTAAAGACTAAGGGGGCACTTATCAGTGCAAGGTCCAATGTTCGGGTGTTGTGCGTGTGTGTGTGTGAGTGATGTTGTGTATGTCATGCTGGTGTGGGTGAGTTGTGTAGGAAAGGTCAGTATGTCAGTCTGGGGACGTGTGATGAATTTTAAAGCATTCATTCAAACACAGTCCTGGTTTGTCAGGACACGTTTCACATTGGAAACGAGTTTCCTTTCTATTCCCCCTTTTATAGCAGACCCGGCACTTTTTTCTTGTCCCTCAGCTGGAAAATGTTGCCCTGGTACCACACGGGAAACGCGAGTTCCAGGGGTGCTGGGGCCCGCTTCTTCTTCACCTCCAAACATCAGGGCCTTGATCACCTTTTCCTGGAACTGGAGGAAGGTGTTGGTGGTCTGGCCTGCACATCGTGATAGCACGTATGCGTTATACATTGCCATCTGTATGATGTGCACGGCCAGCTTTTTATACCACACCTTCGTCTTCCGCATGGCACTGTAGGGCTGGAGGACTTGATCAGAAAGATCAACTCCCCCCATGTGCTTGTTGTACCCCAGGGCACAGTCCGGTTTGTAGACCTGTGCTGGGGTACCCCTAGTGGTGGTGGCCGTGGTGGTGGGACCATGGATTGTGGTCAAGAAAAGGACATCCCTTTTGTCCTTGAACTTGACCACAACCATGTTGCTGCTACATTGGGCTCTGCTTTCACCCTTAGGAAGCAGCTGCCCAACTAGCGTCACAGGGAGACCCCTCTGGTTTCTGCGCACAGTACCGCAAGCGGCGGTAGTTCTGGCAGAAAGGGACTGAAATAGTGGGATACTTGTATAAAAGTTATCAACGTATAGATGGTAACCTTTATCAAGTAGTGGGTGGATCAGACCCCACACTATTTTCCCACTCACCCCCAGAGCAGGTGGACACTCTGGGGGCTGGATCCTGGAATCCTTTCCCTCATACACTCTAAAGCTGTGAGTGTACCCTGAGGTACTCTCACACAGCTTGTAGAGTTTGATTCCGTACCTTGCCCTCTTGCTGGGCAGGTATTGCCGGAACTGCAGCCTCCCTTTGAAGTGGATGAGGGATTCATCCACACAAATTTCCCTTTTGGGAACGTACACTTCAGCAAACTTGTTGCTGAAGTGTTCGATGACCGGGCGAATTTTGAATAGCCTATCAAAATTCGGGTCATCTCGGGGAAGGCTGTCCGCGTTGTCCCTGAAATGTAAAAACTTGTGAATGACCTCAAATCGTTTTCGGGTCATCACCATGCCGAACACTGGAGTGTGATAGAAAATATCTTTACTCCAGTATTGGCGGATTTCTGGTTTCTTCACAATCCCCATGTGAAGTACCAGTCCCCAATATTTCAACATTTCTACTGAGTCAATGGGACTCCAAGTAGAAAATATGGAATTTGGGTTGGCGGCCACAAATTGTTGGGCGTAGAGGTTAGTCTGCTCCACCATGAGACTCACAATGGCCTCAGAGAAATAGACTTTGAAAAAGTCTATTTCCCTGAGGTTTGCCGTCTCAAATTGGATTCCTGATTGGGGAAGGAATTCAGGAATCCGTGGAGTGTAGTTTTCAGGGACGGGGGTCCAAACGGGGGCCCTGGTGCTAGGTTGGGAGTGACTAGCACCAGGTTGAGGATTACTCACAGTTGGCTGTGGGTCTTCCTCCATGGCCTCCGGCTCCTGTTCCTCAGGCTCCGGCTCCTCTTCCACGGCCTCCGGCTCTTCTCCCCCAGTCTCCGGACGATGTCTTGTCCTCCGACGCCTTCTTGGTGGCGAGTCGGTGTCACTGGAGGAGGAAGAATGGGAGGAATAGAGGAACGTGGGGTCCTCTCCCTCACTATCAGCTTCGGAGGCAACAATAGCATATGCCTCCTCAGCTGAGTACACCCTTCCTGCCCGTGACGACTGGGACAAGTGGGACGGGCGGGACATTTTGTGTGTGCTGTGTGCGTGTGTAAAAAAACCCTAAACTTTATTACAGTGTGCGTGTACGTGTGTATGTGAAAGTGATTGGTGTAACTGTCTACTGGCGGAGGAGACGCAGGTGGCGGTCAGGCGGAGGGGGCGCAGGGGACGGTCAGGCGGAGGGGGCACAGGGGACGGTCAGCTAAGGGGGCGCTCAGGCACAAGGGGCACTCAGACGGAAGAATCTGTCAGACAGAGGGGGCACAGGGGATGGTCAGGCAGAGGGGACGGTTAGGCGGAGGGGGCACAGGTGTCCGTCAGGTGGAGTGGTCGGTCAGGTGGAGGGGGAACAGGTGGCAGTCGGTCAGGCGGAGAGGACGCTCGGGCGCAGGGGATACCCAGGCAGAGGAGTCGGTGGCGGTCAGGCGGAGGGGGCACAGGGGACACTCAGGCGGAGGGGGCGCAGATGGCGGTCAAGCGGAGGGGACGGTCAGGCGGAGGGGGCGCAGGGGACGGTCAGGCGGAGGGGGCGCAGGGGACGGTCAGGCGGAGGGGACGGTCAGGCGCAGGGGACGGTCAGGCGCAGGGGACGGTCGGGCGCAGGGGACGGTCGGGCGCAGGGGACGGTCGGTGGCGCAGGGGACGGTCGGGCGCAGGGGTCGGTCGGGCGCAGGGGTCGGTCGGGCGCAGGGGTCGCGCTTAGGCAGAGGAGTCGGTGACGGTCAGGCGGAGGGGGCGCAGGGGACGGTCAGGCGCAGGGGACGGTCAGGCGCAGGGGACGGTCAGGCGCAGGGGACGGTCAGGCAGAGGGGACGGTCAGGCAGAGGGGACGGTCAGGCAGAGGGGACGGTCAGGCAGAGGGGACAGTCAGGCAGAGGGGACGGTCAGGCGCAGGGGACGGTCGGGCGCAGGGGTCGGTCGGGCGCAGGGGTCGGTCGGGCGCAGGGGTCGCGCTTAGGCAGAGGAGTCGGTGACGGTCAGGCGGAGGGGGCGCAGGGGACGGTCAGGCGCAGGGGACAGTCAGGCAGAGGGGACGGTCAGGCAGAGGGGACGGTCAGGCAGAGGGGACGGTCAGGCAGAGGGGACGGTCAGGCGCAGGGGACGGTCAGGCGCAGGGGACGGTCAGGCGCAGGGGACGGTCAGGCGCAGGGGACGGTCAGGCGCAGGGGACGGTCAGGCAGAGGGGACGGTCAGGCAGAGGGGACGGTCAGGCGCAGGGGACGGTCAGGCGCAGGGGACGGTCGGGCGCAGGGGACGGTCGGGCAGAGGGGACGGTCGGGCGCAGGGGTCGGTCGGGCGCAGGGGTCGGTCGGGCGCAGGGGTTGGTCGGGCGCAGGGGTCGCGCTTAGGCAGAGGAGTCGGTGACGGTCAGGCGGAGGGGGCTCAGGGGACGGTCAGGCGCAGGGGACGGTCAGGCAGAGGGGACGGTCAGGCAGAGGGGACGGTCAGGCAGAGGGGACGGTAAGGCAGAGGGGACGGTCAGGCAGAGGGGACGGTCAGGCGCAGGGGACGGTCAGGCGCAGGGGACGGTCAGGCGCAGGGGACGGTCAGGCAGAGGGGACGGTCAGGCAGAGGGGACGGTCAGGCAGAGGGGACGGTCAGGCGCAGGGGACGGTCAGGCGCAGGGGACGGTCAGGCAGAGGGGACGGTCAGGCAGAGGGGACGGTCAGGCAGAGGGGAAGGTCAGGCGCAGGGGACGGTCAGGCGCAGGGGACGGTCGGGCAGGGGACGGTCGGGCGCAGGGGTCGGTCGGGCGCAGGGGTCGGTCGGGCGCAGGGGTCGGTCGGGGCGCAGGGGTCGCGCTTAGGCAGAGGAGTCGTTGACGGTCAGGCGGAGGGGGCGCAGGGGACGGTCAGGGCGCAGGGGACGGTCAGGCAGAGGGGACGGTCAGGCAGAGGGGACGGTCAGGCAGAGGGGACGGTCAGGCGCAGGGGACGGTCAGGCGCAGGGGACGGTCAGGCGCAGGGGACGGTCAGGCGCAGGGGACGGTCAGGCAGAGGGGACAGTCAGGCGCAGGGGACGGTCAGGCGCAGGGGACGGTCAGGCAGAGGGGACGGTCAGGCAGAGGGGACGGTCAGGCAGAGGGGACGGTCAGGCAGAGGGGACGGTCAGGCGCAGGGGACGGTCAGGCGCAGGGGACAGTCGGGCAGAGGGGACGGTCGGGCGCAGGGGTCGGTCGGGCGCAGGGGTCGGTCGGGCGCAGGGGGCGCGCTTAGGCAGAGGAGTCGGTGACGGTCAGGCGGAGGGGGCGCAGGGGACGGTCAGGCGCAGGGGACGGTCAGGCGCAGGGGACGGTCAGGCAGAGGGGACGGTCAGGCAGAGGGGACGGTCAGGCAGAGGGGACGGTCAGGCGCAGGGGACGGTCAGGCGCAGGGGACGGTCAGGCGCAGGGGACGGTCAGGCAGAGGGGACGGTCAGGCAGAGGGGACAGTCAGGCGCAGGGGACGGTCAGGCGCAGGGGACGGTCAGGCGCAGGGGACGGTCAGGCAGAGGGGAAAGTCAGGCGCAGGGGACGGTCAGGCGCAGGGGACGGTCAGGCAGAGGGGACGGTCAGGCAGAGGGGACGGTCAGGCAGAGGGGACGGTCAGGCAGAGGGGACGGTCAGGCGCAGGGGACGGTCAGGCGCAGGGGACAGTCGGGCAGAGGGGACGGTCGGGCGCAGGGGTCGGTCGGGCGTAGGGGTCGGTCGGGCGCAGGGGGCGCGCTTAGGCAGAGGAGTCGGTGACGGTCAGGCGGAGGGGGCGCAGGGGACGGTCAGGCGCAGGGGACGGTCAGGCGCAGGGGACGGTCAGGCAGAGGGGACGGTCAGGCAGAGGGGACGGTCAGGCAGAGGGGACGGTCAGGCGCAGGGGACGGTCAGGCAGAGGGGACGGTCAGGCGCAGGGGACGGTCAGGCGCAGGGGACGGTCGGGCAGAGGGAGGCACGGTCGGGCAGAGGGGACGGTCGGGCGCAGGGGACGGTCGGGCGCAGGGGACGGTCGGGCGCAGGGGACGGTCGGGCGCAGGGGACGGTCGGGCGCAGGGGACGGTCGGGCGCAAGGGACGGTCGGGCGCAAGGGACGGTCGGGCAGAGGGGACGGTCGGGCAGAGGGGACGGTCGGGCGCAGGGGACGGTCGGGCGCAGGGGACGGTCGGGCGCAGGGAACGGTCGGGCGCAAGGGACGGTCGGGCGCAAGGGACGGTCGGGCAGAGGGGACGGTCGGGCAGAGGGGACGGTCGGGCAGAGGGGACGGTCGGGCGCAGGGGACGGTCGGGCAGAGGGGACGGTCGGGCGCAGGGGTCGGTCAGGCGGCGGTCGGGCGCAGGGGTCGGTCGGGCGCAGGGGTCGCGCTTAGGCAGAGGAGTCGGTGGCGGTCAGGCAGAGGGGGCGCAGGGGATGCTCGGGCGCACGGGATGCAGGAGGGTGATCACTGGGGCAGGGGGGTGATCACTGGGGCAGGAGCTAGCAGTAGCGGGGGGGGGGGGGCAGATCACAGAGGGGGGGGTGTGATTACTGAGGGGTGTTAACTAGTGCAGGGGATGGCTCTGCTGCTGCCTGCAATCAACACCGGCTGGCAGAAGCAGGACACCAGCCGGTGGATGAAGACAGGAGGGAGCAGCAGAGGACAGAGGTCACAATGGACGGGGAGATGGGGCGGGAGAGGAGAGCGGAGATCGGAGGGGGGGAGAGGAGATCGGGGGGTGGGGTGAGAGAGGAGACCGGAGGGGGGGGGAGAGAGGAGATCGGAGGAGGGGGGAAGGGAGGAGATCAAGGGGGGGAGATCGTGGAGGAGGGGGCGGAAGAGGAGATCGGGGAGAGGAACAGAGGGGAGCGCAGAGGTTACCGGTACCGGCGGCGGCAGCGGCGGTAGCGGCGGTGGCGGCGGCGGCTCAGGCACACTCCGGGCACAGTCAGTGGCAGCAGCGGCGGCAGGGGGTACACGCTCTTCAGCTTCCACGGATGGGATGAAGCTGGAGAGCGTGGTCAGCTATTGTAAATAACCCCCTCCACATCTGATTGGAGGGCTAGCATCACAAGGACGCTAGCCCCAATCAGATCTGGGGGGGGGGGGGACACATAGGTCACATTCCCCCCAGCCAATGCCTGATGCTTTCAGCATCAGGCCATACCCTGATTGAAATATTTCACCAATGGAAATTGGTGAAATATTTACAATTATTTCTATTGCGCATCTGACTTTTAACTGCCCAATCGGAGGGCTCCTAGCAACGGGGGGGCAAAACCACCCCCGTGAGGTCATCTACAGGTCCTCACGGTCCTGCGGCTCTGTTAACCCTTCACTGACCCCGGTTAATAGAGCCGCAGGACGGGAAACCGGCCAGGACGCAGCATATGCGTCCAGGGTCGGGAACGAACTTGTTTTGAGGACGCATATGCTGCGTCCTGGGTCGGGAAGGGGTTAAAGAGGACCTGTCACCAAACCAGGCATGGTGATCTAATTACAGCACTGGATACAGCATGTCTGCAGCATGCAGGCAAGGGGTCCCCCAGCACTTGAGCAGCCATGTACCCCGAGATAATACAGTTAGAAAACTTACATGCTCCAGCCTCTAAGGAGGTGGCTAGGGCTGCAGCCAAGGGCAGATTCACACCCCCTGCATGTGTAATCTGCCCACCGCTGCCAATCATTCTCTCCCTGTCTGCAGCATTTAAACTGAGTTTTTTTTCTCTCCATGTAGGTCCGCCCCTGAGGGGCGGGGCTAACAGACTTTCTGGGAGAGAGAAAAAAAAACTGTGTTTAAATGCTGCAGACAGGGAGAGGATGATTGGCAGCGGTGGGCAGATTACACATGCAGGGGGTGTGAATCTGCCCTTGGCTGCAGCCCCTAGCCACCTCCTTAGTGGCTGGAGCATGTAAGTTTTCTAACTGTATTATCTCGGGGTACAGGGCTGCTCAAGTGCTTATGGACCCCTTGTCTGCATGCTGCAGACATGCTGCATCCAGTGCTGTAATTAGTTCACCATGCCTGGTTTGGTGACAGGTCCTCTTTAATATACAAGCAAGATTTGCAATAAGAGCAAAATGTGAGGTCTCCCCATCCCTCTACAGCAGGCCCGCCATCAGGGGGTGACGGGTCTGCCTCCAGTGAGGGGCCCGGGCTTCCCCGCAGGGGGAGTGGCCATTTTCATGAGGGAGAGGGAAGCCTGGCCATGACTTTAAGGGGCGTGGCTGTTTGCATCATGGAGCGAGCAGGGCCCGCCCCCTGGCCAGCATCGCATCTGTGCACAGCACAGCCCAATCAATCCTGCCCCAGAGCCAGCCCAGCCACAGTGAGTCAGTCACTGACTGACACGTGACGTCCATCGGCCGGGGCCTGCCCATCCCTGCCCGCCGGCCCGACCCACCAGGACAAGGTGAGCCCCCGGCGGCCGCAGTGCCCAGCTGAGCTGAGCTCCACTCCAGATCATCATACAAAGGCTCAGGTACCGTACAGGGGGCCAGGGCAGATGAGATCCTTCAGGAGGAGCCCCTCGCTCCCTCCAAGCTCCAGACTATGGAGAGGGGGATGGGGGGGGCAGGGTGAATTGGCATGGTGGGTGGGTGGGCGTGGGTGCATGGGGCCCCTGCTGTCCCTGAGCCAGGGAAAGGGTGAAGCTGGTGGTGGGGCCCGTTGGGCCGGGATGTGGTCTGTAGCCTGCCGGAGCCAGGGCAGGGTGAAGCTGTAGTGGTGGGTGGGGCCCATGGGGGTGTATGGGGCCCCGCTGTCCCTGAGCCAGGGAAAGGGTGAAGCTAGTGGTGGCGCCCTGTCGGGCCGGGACGGGGACTGCAGCCTGCCGGAGCCAGGGCAGGGTGAAGCTGTAGTGGTGGGTCAGTTCCCGTGAGGGTGTATGGGGCCCCGCTGTCCCTGAGCCAGGGAAAGAGTGAAGCTGGTGATAGGGCCCCGTCGGGCCGGGACGGGGGCTGCAGCCTGCCGAAACCAGGGCAGGGTGAAGCTGTGGTGGTGGGTGGGTCGGGGCCCCTACTGTCCCTGAGCCAGGGAAAGGGTGAAGCTGGTGGTGGGGCCCCGTCGGGACGGGGGTTGCAGCCTGCCAGGGCAGGGTGAAGCTGGCGCGGGTGTATGGGGCCCTGCCGGCCCCGGGCTGATGGGGGTCTGCCAGGGCAGGGTGACGCTGGCGGGTGTATGGGGCCCAGTGGAGGGCTGTTGGAGCCAGGGCAGGGTGAAGCTGGCGGGTGTATGGAGCCCTGCTGTCACTGGACCAGGATAGGGGCTGCTGGAGCCAGGAAAATGGTGAAGCTGCCAAGTGTAAGGGGCCGGGGTGGGGGGGTGGGCTGCCAGAGCCAGGGCAGGGTGCAGCTGGCGGGTGTATGGGGCAGCGCTGGCCCCACACACCCCTAGGGGGATAAGAGTGCACACATGGTGTGGAGGGGGTTCTGGACCCGCAGGTGAATAAGAGTGAGCGCATGGTGTGGAGGGGGTTCTGCTCCCCCCCAGGGGGATAAGAGTCTGTGCAGATGGTGTGGTCGGAAAGCAGCATATACCATATTTTTTGGCTTTATAAGACGCCCCCAAATTTGGTGAAGGAAAAGACAGAAAAAAAATTATTTTTAATGTTAAATGGGGTACGTCTTATAATGCCAGTGTCCGTTTTACATACAGTATATATGCCCCATGGTATATATGTCATCCATCCTGAACCCGCCATGGCTTACCAAGGAGGAAAAAGAGGGTTGGGGAAAGTTGTGGTGGTGCAGGAAGCAAGTTTGCACGAACCATAGGGGGAGGGGGCCAATCAACGGTCCCAGAGCTGCGGGGGTGTCGCGGACATTTTCCATGTGCCTGCAGGCATTGCCAAGCTGTGGCCCAGCCTTTATCGTCCAGACTTCCAGAAAATAGCCGCGGAGATCGAGATCTGCGGCCATTTTTGTAAGCTTGTGACTCCTGCAGAGCTCGGCTCACCCCTAGTCTGTGCCCCCTAACAATCTGCTGTGCTGTATATGCTCTCTGTGTCCTGTATATATAGCAGTCTCCTATGTGATGTATGGTATTTGATTTATGAAATTTATTATCACAGAGTTAACTGCGCTCAAGACCAACACAAACCTGGAAAATCAGTTATCACTGAACATCGCAGGCGCACAAAGAAGCAGCTGCAGTCATCAAATTAGGTGATTTAATTAAGTAAATGTAGCCGGGTAATTTTCATTGTGATGTGCGGCCCCTGAAAGATGGTGGTAGAAATTTCCAAATGTCCTCCCTGCAGGAATAAGGTTACCCACCTCTGTACAAGGTAATGAATAACAGCACCAGTGTCGTTCTGCCTTAGGCTGACTTCACACCATGTTTTTTGGTATCCTCTTTTGTCCATTTTGAAAAGTACAGAACAGGATTTCTTTTTTGCCTCCCATGCATCCCTATGATGCCGGATTGGCCATAAGTGGCCATCCGTGTCTGTCAATTAAGTCTAGGATTCGTTTCTGTCTTGTTTTTTCCTGTCCCCAAAATGGGACACTGCATTGTTTTTGGGCTCCGAGGGAAAAAAAACGACACAAATGAACAGTCCCAGATCCGACACTGTCCGGTGAAATAACATGGTGGTCTATGGAGCCGGATCAGAAAACATCAATGGGTCCGCACAGTCAGTTACTCTCTTTCTCACTCTCTTTCTCACTCTCTTTCTCGCTCTCTTTCTCACTCTCTTTCTCGCTCTTTCTCGCTCTCCCGTGTTTTTATTTGACCTGGTCTTCGATGGGACGTGTTAACATATGATTGGTGACAACATGTTGCACAAGTGGAGCTTTTCCAATAGTGGGTGGTAAAACTGTGGGGGTGTGGCTTGGGTGGGGGCATGGCTTGGATGGGGGTGTAGCTTGGGTGAGGGTGGAGCCTAGGGGGGCCCCAAAATTTTGCCAGTCAGGGGCCCCGAAATTCCTAGTGGCAGCCCTGCTCTACAGTAGAGTACCCTCGTCCCTGCGCAAATATAGTACAGTACTAGTAGTACTCACCGCTTCTAGCGCATGCACATAAGCCATCAGTCGTGTTGTTTTCCTCACTACCGGTGTAACAGACCAAATTAAACCCCAGCCCAGAATATACTCGGGGTTAAAGTGGCCTAGGCCAGATTATACCCCGGGTATATTATGGCCGAGGACAAACTATACCCAAGGTATAAATTGGCCTAGGCTGTAAATCACATTTTTCACGCTTCTGAGAACCATTGAGTGATATACTCAATAATGAAGCCCCAGTCAGTGCACAGGGACCCCAAGCAGTGAACAGGGGCCCCAGGCAGTGCAGAGGGGCCCCAGACAGTGCACAGGGGCCCCAGGCAGCACACAAGTGCCCCATGGCCCCTGTGCACTGACTGGGGCTCCGTTATTGAGTATATCACTCAATGGTCTCAAAAGCATGAAAAATGTGATCTACCGCAGCTGGGGTATATTATGATCCGGAGGAGTATAATCTGGCCTTGGCCTATTTATACCCCAGGGTATAGTTTGGCCTAGGCCATAATATACCCGACGGGTATAATCTGGCCTAGGCCAATTTATACCCCGGAGTATACTTTGGCCTAGGCCAGTTTAACCCAGGGTATATTCTGGCAGGGGGGTTAATCTGGCCTATTACACCGGCATCCATTGACATCCATTTTATTTCATGCAGGATTCAGTTGGTGGCAGTTTTTAATGACCCCAAGAAACACTACATATTGAGTTTCTGTAGGTAGTTAAAAAAATGGTTTCTGCCGAATCCGCATGAATCGGATGCAACCGAATGCTACCAGATCCAGTTTGCATTCTGATTTTTAAAAAAGAGCCGGATCACCGCCGGATCCAGAAAAACACATAGGTGAAACCAGACTTACCCTTCTTTAGGTCCATTAAGGTACCTTTACACGCCGCTACAACAGGGTGGAAACAACCGGGTTTATGAGACAATTGTATCTTGTACCGTCAAAACACCGCAAGGTAGCGGCGTGTAATTCAGGTTGTTGCCACCGGTCACTGTCGACACCTGTTTCCCAGCAGTGCTCAAAAACAGATAGGTTTCAACCCGATGGTAGCGGCGTGTAATCGAGGAACAGGAAGGTATTTTCTTCACCTAGTGAACTCCCTGGGGCGTGACGCAGCCTCCGGGATACCGCCCCCCTTCAGCGATCATTGGTGGAAGATCCTGCGTTACGATTGGTTGTCCCTGCATAGGGCGGCATATTTAAGAAGCTGACCAGGCACACTACACAATTGCAATAGCATCATGTATTCGCCAGCCTTCCTGCGCTGGCTGGCCAATCATGATGTTATTGCTAACTCCCTGATTTACACGCCGCTACCACAAGGGAATATGGGCGGACCTGGGGCAGCAGGGACAACACATAGGCGTGCCAGAGTTGTGGATTACGAGACGCTCGTACGATGATTGGACAATGCAATAGCATCATGATTGGCCAGCCAGCGCAGGAAGGCAGGTTAATACATGATGCTATTGCAATTGTGTAGTGTGACTGGTCAGCTCCTTAAATATGCCGCCCTATGCAGGGACAACCAATCGTAACGCAGGAGCTTCCACCAATGATCGCTGATGGGGCGCGGTATCCCGGAGGCTGTGTCACGCCCCAGGGATTTCACTAGGTGTCGAAAAAATCCTCTTGTTCCTCGTTTACACGCCGCTACCATCGGGTTGAAACCTGTTTTTGAGCACTGCTGAAAAACAGGTGTCGACAGTGACCGGTGGCAACAACCTGATTTACACACCGCTACCTCGCGGTGTTTTGACGGTGCAAGATACAATTGTCTCCGACACCCGCTTGTTTCTAACCTGTAGCGGCGTGTAAAGGTACCATTAGGGATGATGTGTCACACAATTTTATCTTCTTGCAATAAAGCTTTTTTATTATTATTATTATTATTATTATTATTATAATAACAATATACAATATATTTCAGTTATTTGCAAATATTTGAATAAGAAATATATTAATACAAGATCGTGTAAGGGTGCGTTTTTGTGCTGTCCGAGGGGATCCCACTTTTTGCAGGACCCTCGGACAACAACAGATCCAAACTGATGCCTGCAATCGGATGCCAAATAGGCATCCGATTCCGATGTTTTGCAGGATCAGTTTGGATCCTCTCCTTCTCTCCTCCTTTCCCCGATCCTCTTGTCACCTCGTCACCCTCCTCTCACCCTCCTGTCACCTCACTTTTCTCTCCCTCTTGTCACCTTTCTCCCCTCATCTCTCTGCTCCCCCTCTGTCCCCTCTTTGTCCCCTCTTTCACCCCCTCTGTCCCCTCTTTGTCCCCTCCTTTGTCCCCTCCTTTGTCCCCTCTTTCTCCCCCTATGTCCCCCTTTTCCAGACCTTACAAAATAAAAAAATCTTTATTCTCACCTATCCACGACTCTCGCTGCGCTTGCAGCTGTCGTCTTCTGATCCACAGGACCTGGTGGGTAACCGGTCATGTGACTGTGACGTCACGCCAGGTCCTAGAAGCGTCGAGTGCTGGAGGCTTCGCTGGATCACGGGACAGTTGAGAATAAAGTTTTTCTGGTCGTCATAATGGGAGACCCAGACAATGGGGTTTAGGGCTCTGCCCTCCGGAGGTCACACTAGGTACTACAAGTTTGTAGACACCGCCTCCTCCGCTTATAAACCCCCACCGTAGGAGACATCCTCAGTTTTAAACTTAGTGTGCTCGGAGGATCACGCTTTGCTTGCACTTCACTGCATTCTCACAGCTTACGTGATGGCGTATGAAGACAAGGTAAAATGGTCCCGCTCGGGACCCCGACAGCCTCCCCGCTCACCCTCTGCGGAACACGCTGGTGGAGGTACCGGAGGGCTTTTAGCCTGGACACTTCAGTGTTCTCCCGGTACGCTGTCGCGCTCCTTCCTTTCCATCCCTCCATGGAGGCTCTGGTAAGGGGGAGCCTGGAGCCTTGCACAGCTCCGCTCCGTCCGAGGCCTCCCTAAATGGTGCTTACAGACCGGACGGAGCCAGCCCAGTCCGAGGCCTCCCTAAATGGTGCTTACACTCCGGACTGGTGCTGTACCCCCGTCCGAGGCCTCCCTAAAGGTGCTTACAGACCGGACCGGCACTGAGGCACCTGGTGTGTCTCCTGTGTGCCTGGGGGTAGTGTCTGTCACTGTTGTGTCATGACACTCAGACCGCGCGGTTACCCTCGGGTCCGCGGTTCTGGCGGTGACCCTGTGCTGGGGTCTCCCTGGCTGACCGCCCTGTGTATCACAGGGGCTGAGGCTGTAGACTGCGGGTGTTTTGTGTGTACATGCAGTCTGAGTGTGTGTGTGGTGATATTTCACACTCTTTTCCCGCGCTGCGGGCTCCGGCACCTCCATTACTGAGGCAGCCTGGAGGAGGAGGAGGCAGCCCTTGTGGTGACATCACCGCTGGGCGTGTTGTGTGTTCTTCCCGCGTGTTCCAGGCTCCGCCCACGTCTTCACTGTCGGCGGCCATCTTCTCCCTCACTTCCCGGCTGGGATCTGACGGCAGCGCGTGTCTGCACTTACAAGGGAGACCGGAACTCGCGGAGGTCACACACACACACCGCTTCCTCCTACCGCTTTACTGCGGTCGGTAAGCCACCGGGATTCCCGGTTTGTTTGTGAACTTTGGCTTATATTCCCCTCACTGTGGAGATGTCCTCAGTTGGGAAGCATGCTGCTAAGGCGGCGGTGGTCTCCATTGCCTGTACTACATGCAACGGGACACTGGTGGAGGGGTCCTGCAATAACTGCGGACGCCCAGAGGCCCGGTCTGCTACTACTGAGTCTGCAAATCCGGGATTATACCCTGAGGTTCAGGTGATCCCAGGGCCATGGGAAACGCAGAATAAGATCAATGAATCTCTGCTGTCCCAGATGTCCTCCATGTCGCAAACCCTGGAGGCACTGCATAGGAGACTGGAGAACCCAGCTACTCCTCCTAGTTACCCCCGGGTGTCTCTTACTTCTGCTGTAAGACCCCCTAAGTGAGCTCGTGAGGCTTCTCCTGAGCTCCAGACTCTCTCTGAGGAGGAGCGTTCCTCTGATGGTGAGGAGGATGATGGGGGTTCTACTCTCGGGTCTATGTCTGAACCTCCAGATGGGGTGGAGGATCTGGTGTCCTCCATCAATGAGACATTGCGTCTTGTCACTCCTCCTGAGGAGGTGACTGTACACCCCAAGGAGGTCTATCAATGGCTGCGGCCAGAGGCTAGACCAAGTGGCTCCTTCATGGACCACACTAATTTCGGAAGGGTGATTAAAGCTCCCAGGTTGCATCCTGGGCGGCGTTATGTCCGTAAAACTAAGGACAATCGCTTTCCCTTTCCCCAGGAGGCGCTCCAGGAATGGTCGCAGTCTCCCAAGGTGGATGCTTCCATGACTAGGATTGCTGCGCGCTCCTTGTTTTCTGCCTCTGATAGCTCCTCGTTGAAGGATGCTACTGATAGACAGGTCGAGCAACTCGCCAAGTCTTCCTATGAGGCTGTGGGGTCTTCGTTTGCCCCTAATTTTGCCGTGGTCTGGACCCTACAAGCGATTACTATCTGTTTGGATGGTATCACTGATCTAGCTAGGTCCAGTCCAGAGGTCCTGGCGCTCACTGAGAGAGCAAGGGCCTATGCGGACTATGCCAGGACGGCATCTTTGGAAACTGCCACTCGCTCTGCTGTGGCCTCGGCCAATGCAATTGCGATCCGCAGGCTGTTGTGGCTGCGTCTTTGGGACTCAGATGCCACATCTAAGAAGATTTTACAAAATCTTCCGTTCGCTGGTGACAGGCTTTTTGGCACCGAACTGGACAAATTGATAAAGGATTCTGCTGAGTCTAAGATCCCGCAGAATAAGCCTAAGCCACGGTACACCGTGAAAAGGAACCCTAAGCAGTGGTCCTTTCGCTCCGGTTCACAGTCATCAACGACGTCCACTCGATCAGACCGAGGGGGCAAGCCTGCTACTCAGTGGCGTTCCAAGAGTCGTCAGAAGAAGCCGGCGGGGGCAGCGGCTGTCACCCCAAGCCCGCCTCGACATGACTCGCTCTCTCATCCTGCCTCCCCACAGGTGGGGGGCCGCCTGTCTCGCTTTCAGGACAAGTGGCTTCTTCACATTCAAGATCAGTGGGTTCGAGACGTAGTCTCAAGAGGTTACAGGATAGAGCTGACGTCACAACCAATACCCCGATTCCATCGGTCGGTTCCATCTCCGGAAAAGGCTCAGGCTTTTCACCTGGTGTTGGAGGGGCTCCGCAGAGACGGAGTGGTGGTCCCTGTGCCCACGGAAGAGAGGTTCAGGGGTTTTTACTCCAACCTCTTTATTGTCCCAAAGAAGGACGGCTCTTTTCGCCCGGTTTTGGACCTCAAGTTGTTCAACCGTCACGTGTTGGTTCGGAAGTTCCGCATGGAATCCCTGCGCTCAGTGATCGCGGCTGTGTCACAGGGAGACTTCCTAGCGTCCATCGATATCAGGGACGCTTACCTTCACGTTCCCATTGCACCAGCTCATCAGCGCTGGTTGAGATTCGCAGTGGGGGAAGAGCACTTCCAATTTGTGGCACTGCCATTCGGGCTAGCCTCGGCACCACGGGTGTTCACAAAGGTGATGGCCTCCATGATGGCTCTCCTGCATGCGCAGGGACACGCCGTCATACCCTATTTGGACGACCTGTTGGTCAGGGCGCCATCGGAAGACCTTTGTCGGGTGAGCCTGGAGGTGACCATGAAGTCTCTGGAACGGTTCGGGTGGCTTATCAACATTCAAAAGTCGACCCTGGTTCCGACCCAGTCATTGACATATCTGGGCATGGACTTCCACACGGACTCGGCCCTGGTGTCCCTACCTCAAGCCAAGCAGCTTGCGATCCAATCAGGAGTGCAGAATGTCCTCCTGTCGCCACAGTCATCCCTACGGGTATTGATGAGACTGGTGGGTCGCATGGTAGCGGCGATAGAGGCGGTGCCGTTCGCACAGTTTCGCCTCCGTCCTCTCCAGCTGGAGATTCTTCGCAGATGGGACAAGAGGACGATCTCTCTGAATCGGCTGGTGACGCTGTCACAACCAACCAGGGACTCTCTACAGTGGTGGCTCCAGCCACATCACCTGTCACGGGGCCGGTCCTTCCTAAAACCGTCATGGTTAGTGGTGACCACCGACGCCAGTCTGAAGGGCTGGGGTGCGGTGTTCTTGCACCACAGGGCTCAAGGCCTCTGGACTCAGTCGGAGTCGGCGTTGCAGATCAACGTGCTGGAGATCAAGGCGGTCTATCTGGCGCTACTGGCGTTTCAGAAATTCCTGTCAGGACAACCCATTCGGGTACAGTCCGACAATGCGACGGCCGTCGCCTACATAAATCATCAGGGAGGGACCAGAAGTGCTCAGGCCCTCGCCGAAGTCCACCGCATTCTACTCTGGGTGGAGGAAAACGGCTGCCTGATCTCCGCAGTTCACATCCCAGGGGTCGAGAACTGGGAGGCCGACTATCTGAGCCGACAGGGGATGGACGCCGGAGAGTGGTCCCTACATCCAGACGTCTTCCGGGACATCTGCGGCAGATGGGGCACTCCGGACGTGGATCTGATGGCCTCACGGCTGAATCATCAGGTGCCCCAATACATGGCGAGATCTTGGGATCCCCAGTCTCTGGGGGCGGATGCCCTGATCCTGAGCTGGTCCAGCTTTCAGCGGCCATATGTGTTTCCGCCTCTGGCTCTGATTCCCAGGGTCCTGTGGAAGATCAGGACAGAATGCAGAGTGGCCATTCTAGTGGCTCCAGATTGGCCCAGGAGGTCTTGGTACCCGGACCTGTGGCAACTGTCAGGCGGACACCGGTGGGCTCTTCCAGAACGCGCAGATCTACTCGCGCAAGGCCCGTTCTTCCACCTCAATTCCAGGGCCCTCAGATTGACTGCATGGCTCTTGAGGCCTGGCTGCTAACATCCAGAGGTTTCTCCCCTACAGTGGTTGCCACTATGAATCGGGCGAGGAAACCTGTTTCCAGGAAGATATACCACAGAACGTGGAAAATCTTTTTTACCTGGTGTGCCTCTGGTGGCCGCTCACCGTGGCTTTTGTCTATCCCGACATTGTTGGCCTTCCTACAGTCGGGGTTGGAGTTGGGATTATCCCTTGGCTCTCTGAAAGGTCAAGTATCAGCACTTTCAGTGCTGTTTGACAGGCGCTTGGCGCTCCTCCCGAAGGTACGTCAATTTCTGCAGGGGGTGTCTCGGGTGGTTCCGCCCTATAGACGACCTCTGGACCCTTGGGACCTCAACATGGTCCTGGCGACACTGCAGAAACCGTCGTTTGAGCCACTGAGAGACGTCTCTCTCTCTCGTCTGTCCCAGAAGGTGGTCTTTCTGGTGGCGATTACGTCTCTGAGACGGGTCTCAGAATTGGCTGCACTTTCGTGCAAGTCTCCTTTTCTGGTGGTTCACCAAGACAAGGTGGTGTTGCGCCCACGGCCTGAATTTCTGCCGAAGGTGGTTTCAACGTTTCACCTAAACCAGGAGATTGTTCTCCCATCATTTTGCCCCGCTCCCGTTCATCAGGTTGAGCGCGACCTCCATACTCTGGATCTCGTGAGAGCTGTACGCATTTATGTGTCCAGGACCGCCTCCTTTAGGAGTTCGGATTCCTTATTTGTCCTCACGATGGGTCGCTGTAAAGGGGCCGCGGCTTCGAAGTCGACCTTGGCCAGATGGATCAAGGCTCCCATTCAGGAGGCGTACCGGTCTTCTGGTTTGCCTCTCCCGGTGGGTTTGAAGGCACACTCTACGAGAGCTGTAGGTGCCTCCTGGGCCTTGCGACATCGAGCTTCTGCTCTACAGGTGTGTCAGGCGGCCACTTGGTCCAGCCTGCACACTTTCTCTAAGCACTATATGGTGCATGCCCATGCCTCTGCGGATGCGAGTTTGGGCAGGCGGGTTCTCCAGGCGGCGGTTGCCCACCTTTAGAGGGAACCATGTGTTATCCGTCTTGTTGAGGAACTCTTCCCGCCCTGGGGTATTGCTTTAGGACATCCCCATTGTCTGGGTCTCCCATTATGACGACCAGAAAAAAGAGAATTTTGTTTACGTACCGTAAATTCTTTTTTCTTTAGTCATCAATGGGAGACCCAGCACCCACCCAGTTGTTCCGTTGCATATGTTGCACTTGTTCTGTTCTCTGTTGAGACAGTGTTTGCCGGGTTGTTGAACCGTCTGTGCACGGCATTCTTCCCGATGTTTCGGGTGTGGTTTAATTTCTCCTCGCAGCTTATGGACTAAACTGAGGATGTCTCCTACGGTGGGGGTTTATAAGCGGAGGAGGCGGTGTCTACAAACTTGTAGTACCTAGTGTGACCTCCGGAGGGCAGAGCCCTAAACCCCATTGTCTGGGTCTCCCATTGATGACTAAAGAAAAAAGAATTTACGGTACGTAAACAAAATTCTCTTTTTTTTTATTTTTAACCCTTTCTTTTCACTCAATTTCACTTCTGCAATGTATGAATATACATTGCAGAAGTGAAATTAGATGGCACAGAGTGATTTTAGTGTACTGAGCATGCTCAGTACACTGAAATCGGGTCAAAAAATGATCAGCTGTTTCCTCGGACCCGCGCTCCATAGGCCCCATGTTATTTGGCGTGGATCAGGTCGGATCCAATTTTGTCCGATTTGATCCGCTGTGCCCAAAATCGCAGCAGTCTGCGATTTTGGGCACAGCAAAAAATCGGACAGAATCGGATCTGACAAAAATCGGATGCCACTAAGGGCAAATCCGATCCGTTCCCATAGACTAACACGGGGGCCAAATCGGATCCGTGGCTGTCCGTTTTACAACGGACAACCACGGATCACAGAAAAACGCTGTGTGAAAGCACCCTAAAAAAAATTAACAAATTAGTGCTATACATGGCCTTCACAATCATCCAACCTCAGCCAGTTGAGATGATTTAGGCCCATTTCACATCACATTTTTTTGTGGATCCGTGTCTATCCATTGTAAAACTGATAGCCACGGATCTGATTTGGCCTCCCTGTATCCCGATGGGCACAGATGTACACAGATTGGTGCTTATTGGCATCTGATTGTGTCACTTTTGTGATGGATCCGTTTGTGTCAGCTTTTTTCCTGTCTCCAAAATCGGAGCCTGCTCCGATTTTGGCCTGGCTTGAAAAAAATTGGACAGAAACGGATTTGTTGCTGTCCGTTTCAAATAACATGGAGCTCTATGGTGACAGATCAAAACGGATTCGACAAAAAATCGGATCTGTAAAATGGATCCAATTTGTTGTACTGCGCATGCTCAGTATAGCCCTATGTCTGCTAACTGATGGAAAACACGGATCCATGGTCATCGGTGGCATCTGTTGGCACAGATCTGTGACTGTCTGTGTGATCCTTGAAATTGAAGGATCACCACAGATGTGCAAAAAATGTGATGTGAAGGGGGCCTTATGGCCACTTTACACACACCAACTTATCTGTCTAACTTCTGACCAACTTACTGGTTGCAGTGAAATCATGGACACATTGTTACATTTGTACACAACCACAAAATGGAGCAATGTGTCCATGATTTCACTGCAACCAGTAAGTTGTTCAGAAGTTGGACAGATAAGTTGGTGTGTGTAAAGTGGCCCTTAGGATGAGTTAAACTGCAAATTGAAGACAAATCCGCCAACAAGTGCTCAGCACCTCTGGGAACTTCCTGAGGACTGTTGGAAAGCCAATGCAGGTGACTAACGGATGTACCTGTTTGACAGAATGCCAAGGGTATTTAAAGCTGTCATCAGAGTAATTGGTGAAATGAGCAGTACTTTAAGGAACCTAAAGTTTAAATAATATTCTGGATTGTGTCACACATGTTACTTTTGTCCTTATGTGTTTCTTTGTGTTTTTTCTTGCATCTGAATCTACAATGTGGACATTCCAATAAGAAAAAGGAAATTCGAGCTAAAGAAGTTATCCAGGACTTTAAAATTGATATCCATGAGAATGACACTTGTTTTGTGGAGGTATGATTCATTGTTGCCGCACCAATTAGCTAAGTGAAAAAGCCAAAGCCCTGTAATTGTTTACACAGCATTCTGTAATTTCTGCACAGAATAGTGTGATGTTTCTCAAGTGGTCTCCTTCTGTTAATGTGACAACAAAACACTTAAGCCCCCGTCACACTAAGCAAGATCGCTGCTAAGTCACAAATTTGGTGACGCGATCTCGCTATGTTTGACACTTAGCAGCGACCAGGCCTCTGCTGTGAGATCACTGGTCTTGTCAGAGTCGCCTGGACCATTTTTTGATCGTCGGGCTCCCACTGGCAGCATGCATCAGTGTGTTTGACAGGGACAATGACCAACGACCTCAATACTACCGGTCTGAGAAACAGGGTCTCAACGACCTCTGTACCATTCCGGATTGTTGTTGCATCGCTGGTGAGATCTGACTGTTTGACATCTCACCAGCGATCCCAACAGTGACGCACCAACGATCCCTACCAGGTCCTATTGCTGTCGGGATCGCTGGTGCGTCGCCAAGTGTGACGGTACCCTTAGGCTGGCTTCACATCATGGTATTGTTCCTGTCCTTGGGATCCTGTTTTTTGCAGGATCACAAAGACAGGAATGGACAGGTCCAGATTGTAAACCCTGGATGCCATTTCTGTGTCCGGATCTGGGATTTTGAGGGATCCAGACACAGAAAGAGCTGGAGGGGAAGCCGAGCCAGGCAAGTGGTGTCGGCGCTGTTACTTTCACTTTAGCAGTGTATCTACATACACTGCTAAAGTGAAATTAAAGAAAAGAATGGTTATAAATAAAAAAATAAATGCTCATCTCCATCAAAATCGCCCATCTATCAGTTTTGGCGGGCGATTTAAACTGCTCAGCTGATGTGGTCATGTGACACATCAGCTGATCGGGTTGCCGCCCCTTCCCTGTCAGCTGATTAAGGTCCTGCAGCCATCGGAGGTGGATGCCTCGCATCAGGGGACCCTCGGCAGAGAGGTGGACATTTATTTTTTTATTTTTAACCATTCCTTTCTTTACTTTCACTTTAGCAGTGTATGTAGATGCACTGCTAAAGTGAAATTACGGGAACAGAGCAGTTTTGGTGTACTGACATGATCAGTACACTACAATCGGATCAGGGAAACGATCCTGTTTTTCCTGACACCATAGACTCCCATGTTATGGGCGCGGGACTGAAATGGCAGAATCGAATGGCCATTTATGGCCAATCCGGCACCATAGGGATACATGAGAGCCAAAAATGGATCCTGTTCTAGGATGCTCTAGGAGTGCTGAATGCCTATGGAGGAAAACTCGCTCACTAGAAGACTTTACCCATTATAAATTCATGCTAAAAACCTACAACTCTGCCCTTCACCTTGCTATACAAACCTACTTCACCACCCTGATTTCCTCACTATCTAACAATCCAAACCTTTCACTCTCTCCTCAGTCCTAAAGTGCAGGCCCGCACTGACCTCTGTGCTGATGATCTGGCCTCTTACTTTATGGAGAAAATAGACAACATCCGCCAGGAAATTAGCTTCCAGCCTCCAAGCGCTGCCACTCCCATTCTTCCCCACATCTCCTCCGGCTCACTTTCCACATTTGACCTAGTTACAGAAAAAGAAGTTGCAGGCTCCTCTCTTCATCTCGTCCCACTACATGCACCACTGACCCCATTCCCTCACACCTACTCCAGTCTCTCTGTCCGGTTGTCACCACTCACCTAACCAAAATCTTCCCCTCCTCCTTCAAACACTCAATTGTTGTTCCATTATTAAAGAAAGCTTCTCTCGACCCATCCTGCACAAATAACTACAGACCAGTCTCCAATCTCCCCTTCATCTCTAAACTCCTGGAGTGCCTGGTCTACTCCCGCCTCACCCATTACCTCTCCGCTCACTCTCTTCTAGATCCATTACAGTCTGGCTTCCGCCCCCTTCACTCTACAGAAACTGCCCTCATAAAAGTGACCAATGACCTACTGACAGCAAAACATAATGGTAACCACTCTCTGCTTATTCTTCTTGATCTCTCTTCAGCTTTTGACACTGTTGACCACCATCTCCTACTCTCTATGTTGCACTTCATTGGCATCAAGGACACGGCTCTCTCCTGGTTCTCTTCCTATCTTTCTGACCGCTCCTTTAGTATATTGTTCGCTGGCTCCACTTCCTCCCCTCTTCCTCTCACTATTGGGGTCCCTCAGGGTTCAGTCCTTAGACCTCTTTTCTTCTCTCTTTACACGGCCCCGATTGGACAGACCATCAGCAGATTTGGCTCCCAGTACCATCTCTATGCTGACGACACAGAATTATACACTTCAGCCCCTGACCTTACCCCTGCGGTTTTAAAGAACACCAATAACTGTCTAGCTGCAGTATCCAACATCATGTTCGCTCTCTATTTAAAACTCAACCTTTACAAAACTGAACTTCTTTTGTTCCCACCCTCCAGTAACCTCCCTAAATCTGACATCTCTCTCTCAGTGTGCGGAACCACGATAACACCTAGGAAACTGTATTATATTGTGTATTTTCTTACTGTATTATACTGTGTATTTTCATCTATTACCCACTGTATTGTAAAGCTCTGCGGAATATGTTGGTGCTAAATAAATAAAGATTTATTATTATTATTAATATTATTCAGTTTCTCTTATATAACAATGCACAAGTAAGCTCCCAGGTTTTCATGACAAGTATCAGAGACTTTTAGTTGCTGGAGAGCGTGGCCATTTTGCTTTCCCTATATTCTGGCCCAAAATAGAAGTCTGTAGACTTGAACACCTATCCATAAAGGGTTTGATTTTATATTACAATTAAATTGTCTAGCCATGTTAGTGTCGGAGATACACAACACTTTCAAGAAAACTCCTCTCACAAGTAGTCTAACATGAAAATATCCATATTCACTCTCTGACAATTAATTTTTTCGAGACAAGCTGGAATGAACTTCAATTTTCAAGGTTTTGCCTATTGTGGCACCCTGTGAGGGTGGCAAAATAATTCTGGGTTCACATTTGCATTTTTGTCTGAATGCGCAGGGCATACATATACAAACGCAGTGCAAACGCAGCCCATACTGATGTGAACGCAGTGGAGAATCTCCACATGCATTCACATTAGTATGCAGCCCGCCAGTCAATCAGCTGTCTCGGGGGCGGCCGGGAGGAGGAGATCAGCGGCAGAGATCTCTTCCTCCGACACAGCTGATCTCCCACCGGAGTCGGCGCGGGAGATTTGAAGACACAGCTGATCTGACAGCTTTTAAATCTCCCATGCCGACACCGAATAGGGTGATATCGGTGAAGGTGATAAGAAACAGCTGATCGCTGTTTCAAACCTCACCTATTCGGTGTCGGCGCGGGAGATTTAAACAGCTGTCAGATCAGCTGTATCTTCAAATCTCCCGTGCCGACACCGGCGGGAGAGCAGCGGTGTCTCTAGCTGATCTCTCGGTGGCCGCCGGAGAGATTTCAATGAGATCCGCAGCGTTCTCCTGCGCTGTCATGCTGAGGACACTGCAGATCTATTGACATCCATGCATTTTTTTGTGCGCTTGCGGGCGCTTGCAGATAAAACAAGCGCCTGCGAACGCACAAAAAATGCAATATGCTGCGTTCGGAGGGCGCACAAATTGTGCGCATCCAAAAGCAACCAAACGCAGCCAAATGCAGGCACATGCATTCCCATGTTAAACATAGGAACGCAGTGCGCAAGCGTTTGGCTGCGCTTGCAAACGCAAGTGTGAACCCAGCCTAACTCCAGGCCCCTTTAAAAGCAAATTAAATTTTACTTCAGAAAGAGCACACATCTTCTTTTTTAGAGTCAATGGCATCAAAGGACTGTGGTTACAGCAATTAGTGCACAGCTTGATAGTTCTCACGGCAACAAAATCAGGAACTTTTAAGGTTCAGGTCCATCTCTTCGGTCTAGCTTCTGCCTGCTGTCAGCTAGTGAGCCTTTCATCTGATAAATGTTGCCCATTACATAGCAGCATTTTTCAGGGACTGGCTGTATGAACTCAGCCAGGTATGTTTGACTCAGAAACGCTGAGACGTTTTAGAGAAAAGCATATTTATAATAGCCGCTGGAGACTGAACTGTACTGGAGGCTAGTCGGACAAGTGGTTTATTAGGGAAGAGTCAATCCATGGGGCGTTTCAGAAAAAAACATATTCTTAATAGCCGCCGGGGACTGAGTCGTGCTGGAGACTAGTCGAACACAGATAGGTGGGTACTCAGCAGATTCTCCTCACCCCCTGTTTTAGATTGACAGGTCTCCAGGCAGAGACCTGTTAATCCAGGACTGCTGTCCTGGATTGAGAGGTCTCTGCCTGGAGACCTGCCAATCCAAAGCAGGGGGTAAGGAGAATCTGCTGAGTGCCCTCCTATCTGTGTCCGACTAGTCTCCAGCACGACTCAGTCCCCGGCGGCTATTAATATGTTTTTTTCTGAAACACCCCATGGATTTGCTCTTTCCTAATAATTGTTCATTCCTAATAATTGGGCAGTGTAAACAGGCTGCCAGTCACACGACAAAGAGCTCGTATTTCGGTTGCTGCTTAAAGCCCCCGTCACACTAAGCGAGATCGCTAGCGAGATCGCTGCTAAGTCACAAATTTGGTGACGCAACAGCGGCCTCGCCAGCGATCTCGCTATGTTTGACACTTAGCAGCGACCAGGCCCCTGCTATGAGATCGCTGGTCGTGTCAGAGTCACCTGGACCATACTTTGATCGTTGGGGTCCTGCTGAGCAGCATGCATCGGTGTGTTTGACAGGGACTATGACCAATGACCTTAATACTACAGGTCTGAGAAACAGGGTCCCAACGACCTCCGTATCATTCCGGATCGTTGTGGCATCACTGGTGAGATCTGACTGTTTGACAGCTCACTATCGATCCAACAGCAACCCAACAGCGATCCCTACCAGGTCGTATCGCTGGTGCATCGCCAAGTGTGACGGTACCCTAACAATCATTGTTCTCAGCAGCACATTGCCTATGTAAATAGTACATGTGCTGCTAATAACAATGATGGCGCTGTCGACTTGGTTATTCAATGACCACTGATCGGTAAACATGTAGCTGACCAGTGGACATTTTTGTAGGAAGGTTGCCTAATGAAAATACACCCTAAGGACAGCGCTGCAGATGTTGAATAACCACTCAACACAATACACAGATTTTCTGCAGATACACTGACTCCAGCTTTTCTTCTTTTTGCTCTGTGCAGACTGGGTTTGGATACATGGCTACACTGCTACCAGTTAGAGTATTGTATCACTCCTCTGGGCTCTCCCATGAACATCACAAAATTCTTCATTTATAGACTAATTTACAAAACTGTGCTGTGTTGCATTACGTTAGAGCAGAGGTCCCCAACGCCAGTCCTCAAGGCCCATCAACAGTGCATGTTTCCAGGATTTCCTTAGCATTTCACAGTTGGTAATTCAATCTCCAACTGTCAAATGCTAAGGAAATCCTGAAAACATGCACTGTTGGTGGGCCTTGAGGACTGGAGTTGGGGACCTCTGCGCTAGAGCATCTGCACGTCACGCTGACTGACGGATTCACATTCCTTTACATTGATCTAATGTTACATTAGTTCTACTTATATTTCCATTACGATAATGTCTATGATTCAGTGATTATCACCAGTCAATGATCTTCCCAAAACAATATCACTACTCTCCACAACTGTAATATATTCATTCCAAAAGTATCTGGACATTACAGCCATTGAAGTAAACGAGAAGGAAATGGTAGACTACTGTGAACTATAGGTCATAGACACTTGTATGTGTTTAGAATTGAATAGACTCTTAAAATGAACCACATGCAAACAAAAGAATTGGGAACCCCCTCCTGCTCAGTAAACAACCTCCCTCCTTGTGAGGACATATCTTGTCAAGGCATCTAATCTGAGCTTTGAAGGTGAGCTAAGCACTACTGTTTGCCTAGTAGTTTTGCTTAGAATGGAAAGGTAGTATAACCTTGTGTAAGTATTAGTGAAGTAATTTAAGATGGGTAACTTTGGACAATCACAGGCATGATAACATTTCTCTGGAGATTACAAATGGTTTTCCCAGCTACATCTAGTCTCGGATGCAGAGAGATCATAAGGGATCATACACAATAGATAGATGTCAACTGAATGTTGGTTTGGCATATCATTCGTCCAAAAGCTATACGCTCTGACTTCTCCATATCCAGGAGTGCTTGCTCTACCAAGTGTTCGAAGTTTCTATGCTGGACCAGTGACTTTCTCAGCCTTTCTTGGTCTGGTGCAGAAATACTTTGGTGCTAATAAAAATGGATTTGGAATCCCAAGGCTCTTCATTGTAGCAGCTCAGCGCAGCACGCCTAAACGTCACAGTTTCCACTTTTGACACTGTTCAGAATTTCACACTTTTTACGTCCTATTATTATGTTCTTCGTATATATATATTGTGAGGTAGCGACCCTGGGGAACCCGCTTGGCATGGGGAAATGACATCAGCGACTACATTGTAACGGAACATAACCAGCGTATTTATTGTTTTCCTGTCATAAACTGCTTTCATCACATCACATAAAACATAAGACCGTATTTACATTTTCATACAACATAACTTCCACATTAGTACATCACATGACATTACATTGCAGGACATTCACATATGACATTACACCCTGGTTACAGTCACATTAGACTTACGTTTTCCCCAGAACTTCAAGGCGTCACCCACCGACCCTTGCAGACCTCAGTCTGGTTCTAAAGAGGGCTATCACCGTCTATCACCCTGACAGGGATCTTTCCCCATCCTGCTGTAGGGATCCTCAACCTACTCCTAGGGAGTTTCAACCCAGACTGCATCATACACATCATACATGGCACTTTTACATAAGCCATCATATATATTACACCTTCACACATAGTCAACGGGACCATATCACGACTAGCACAGTCAGTCCCAAAGTCAGCTATACCTATGACCGCCTGGCCCTTGAGCCGTCCTTGGTCTCTCATATCACACATATAACCGCCTGGCCCTTGAGCCGTCTTCGGTCCTCATCATTGGCTGGCATGCACACATCAGGTGCACCGCCATGGAGCTGGCAGGCTCCCTTCACTTACCCCACCGGGGATGGATCACTTCCAGCATGTCCTCACATGGCAGTGGTCTGGACTGCTCTAACTCCCATCGTCCTCTCTCACTTAGACACCTGGCAGGTTCTTATCCAGGCTGCCTCACCCACAGCTGCAACACAGTGAGTCAATCAGCACATCTCACCCACACACAGACCTGAGATGTGATTAACCCCCTGTGCACCATTGAGGTTTAGCCCAGCAAAACACTCACACACACAGGTTCAGCCGCTCATTTGGCTCATGAAAACCCTACAGCTGTACACCGGACAGGTTTCACACAGCACACGTACACAGGAAAACCGGCCCATGTGAACAGAGACCTGCACTGATAACCCGTGTGATGCACCTGGCCAGGGGCCACATCATCACATACCTCCCCCTCTGTTCAAGCCCGTGGGGAGGGGTTGAACACAGTCTCAACACACAGGTCACACAGTCTTTAGTATATCCGGATTTGGCGCTGACTTGGCGACTTCGTGACACCTAGGCCACCGGAACCTTGAGCATGCCGGCTTTGTCTTCGGGACCCCAAGGGCCTCCAGATGCTTTGAGTGCGACGGCTTTGTGACCTCGTCGGGCCACCGGCAAGATGCTGGGGTGCGTCGTGCGGTCACCTATGGCAACCCAGTCCATAGTAGTGCACCAACACAATTGTCCATATAAACATGTCCGCATAAGGTGCTCCGGCACCACAGCCCTCGGCTGTACCACCCCCCTGGGCTACCATGCCCGTAGCAACCGGGTTCACTTCCCTCACCGGGCTGCCATGCCCACATCCTCCACCATATGTGAGGTAGCGACCCTGGGGAACCCGCTTGGCATGGGGAAATGACATCAGCGACTACATTGTAACGGAACATAACCAGTGGATTTATTGTTTTCCTGTCATAAACCACTTTCATCACATAAAACATAAGACCGTATTTACATTTTCATACAACATAACTTTCACATTAGTACATCACATGACATTACATTGCAGGACATTCACATATGACATTACACCCTGGTTACAGTCACATTAGACTTACGTTTTCCCCAGAACTTCAAGGCGTCACCCACCAACCCTTGCAGACCTCAGTCTGGTTCTAAAGACGGCTATCACCGTCTATCACCCTGACAGGGATCTTTCCCCATCCTGCTGTAGGGATCTTCAACCTACTCCTAGGGAGTTTCAACCCACACTGCATCAAACACATCATACATGGCACTTTTACATAAGCCATCATATATATTACACCCTCACACATAGTCAACGGGACCATATCATGACTAGCACAGTCAGTCCCAAAGTCGGCTATACCTATGACCGCCTGGCCCTTGAGCCATCCTCGGTCTCTCTAGCCATCCATATGACCACCTGGCCCTTGAGCCGTCCTCAGTCTCTCATATCACACATATGACCGCCTGGCCCTTGAGCCGTCTTCGGTCCTCATCATTGGCTGGCATGCACTCATCAGGTGCACCGCATGGAGCTGGCAGGCTCCCTTCACTTCCCCCACCGGGGACGGATCACTTCCAGCACGTCCTCACATGGCAGTGGTCTGGACTGCTCTGACTCCTCCCATCGTCCTATCTCACTTAGATGCCTGGCAGGTTCTTATCCAGACTGCCTCACCCACAGCTGCAACACAGTGAGTCAATCAGCACATCTCACCCACACACAGACCTGAGATGTGATTAACCCCTGTGCACCATTGAGGTTTAGCCCAGCAAAGCACTCATACACACAGGTTCAGCCGCTCATTTGGCTCATGAAAACCCGACAGCTGTTAACCCACTGTACACCGGACAGGTTCCACACAGCACACACACAGAAAAACCGGCCCATGTGAACAGAGACCGGCCCCTGGCCGTGTGATGCACCATGCCAGGGGCCACATCACCACAATATATATATATATATATATATATATATATATATATATATAATTTGAAAAAAATTCTTGCAGCACACAGCTACTACCAATGATGTACAAATGCTATAAGCTATATGTGTATGTGGAAGAAGTTTAAAAACTTACGTTTTTTTCAAAAAAACTCAAAAATTCTAATTTTTTATTTCTGAAGTTCTTAGTACAAACATTGGCCAATGTCTGCTTGCTCATCAACTGCGACAAAGTGACTTCAGGTCTGATGAGTCCTACTCTGATATCCCTATCCTCCTTGTCCATCCCCCACTTCTCAGTGGGCAGACTCCATCTAGACCCTCGATCACCTGTAGGTTAATGAGGGTGCACATTGCAGCAAGGAGCCTGCAACTCCATATGATAAATAACAAGAAAAAAACTGCACAGCACTCACAGACTAGTGTGAACTGGTGCAAGCAAAGACGCAGGGTCAAATAATTTGAAAAAAATTCTGTGAGTCTGTGAGTGCTGTGCAGTTTTTTTCTTGTTATTTATCATATGGAGTTGCAGGCTCCTTGCTGCAATGTGCACCCTCATTAACCTACAGGTGATCGAGGGTCTAGATGGAGTCTGCCCACTGAGAAGTGGGGGGTGTGAGTGCTGTGCAGTTTTTTCTTGTTATTTATCATATGGAGTTGCAGGCTCCTTGCTGCAATGTGCACCCTCATTACCTACAGGTGATCGAGGGTCTAGATGGAGTCTGCCCACTGAGAAGTGGGGGGTGGACAAGGAGGATAGGGATATCAGAGTAGGACTCATCAGACCTGAAGTCACTTTGTTGCAGTTGATGAGCAAGCAGACATTGGCCAATGTTTGTACTAAGAACTTCAGAAATAAAAAATTAGAATTTTTGAGTTTTTTAAAAAAGCGTAAGTTTTTAAACTTTTTCCTCATACACATATAGCTTATAGCATTTGTACATCATTGGTAGTAGCTGCGTGCTGCAAGAATTTTTTTCAAATTATTTGACCCTGCGTCTTTGCTTGCACCACCAGTTCACACTAGTCTGTGAGTGCTGTGCAGTTTTTTTCTTGTTTATATATATATATATATATAATATATATATATATATAAAAAAACAGAAAAAAACGGAAAAAACGAAACAGCCCAGTCGCACACGGGTGCAAAGCCCTCCTACCACTTCACTGGTATTAATGTAGTTGAAAAAAATGAAAGACAGCACTTCCTCCAGTTAGATACATGTGGGTTTAATAGTCCTAGGACCGCAACGTTTCGGCACACAGCCTTTCTCAAGCAGTGAGAAAGGCTGTGTGCCGAAACGTTGCAGTCCTAGGACTATTAAACCCACATGCATCTAACTGGAGGAAGTGCTGCCTTTCATTTTCTTTCAAATATATATGTATATATATATATATATATATATATATATATATATATATATATATATATATATACACATACAGTTGTGGAGTTGTGGCCAAAAGTATTGACACCCCTGCAATTCTGTCAGATAATACTCAGTTTCTTCCTGAAAATGATTGCAATCACAAATTCTTTGGTATTATTATCTTCATTTAATTTGTCTTCAATGAAAAAAACACATAAGAGAATGAAGCAAAAAGCAAAACATTGATCATTTCACACAAAACTCCAAAAATGGGCCAGACAAAAGTATTGGCACCCCCAGCCTAATACTTGGTTGCACAACCTTTAGCCAAAATAACTTCGATCAACCGCTTCTGGTAACCATCAATGAGTCAATGAGTTTCTTACAATGCTCTGCTGGAATTTTAGACCATTCTTCTTTGGCAAACTGCTCCAGGTCCCTGATATTTGAAGGGTGCCTTCTCCAAACTGCCACAGGTGTTCTATGGGATTCAGGTCTGGACTCATTGCTGGCCACCTCAGAAGTCTCCAGTGCTTTCTCTCAAACCATTTTCTAGTGCTTTATGAAGTGTGTTTTGGGTCATTGTCCTGCTGGAAGACCTCTGAGGGTGACCCAGCTTTCTCACACTGGGCCCTACATTATGCTGCAAAATTTGTTGGTAGTCCTCAGACTTCATAACGCCATGCACATGGTCAAGCAGTCCAGTGCCAGAGGCAGCAAAGCAACCTCAAAACATCAGGGAACCTCCGCCATGTTTGACTGTAGGGACCGTGTTCTTTTCTTTGAATGCCTCTTTTTTTCTCCTGTAAACTATATGTTGATGCCTTTGCCCAAAAAGCTCTACTTTTGTCTCATCTGACCAGAGAACATTCTTCCAAAACGTTTTAGGTTTTCTCATGCTTCCTCACAATTTGGTTTCTCAAGTCCTCAGACAGTTCTTCGGTCTTCTTTCTCTTCTCCATGCTCAATGTGGTACACACAAGGACACGGGGCAGAGGTTGAGTCAATTTTAATCCATGTCAACTGGCTGCAAGTGTGATTTAGTTATTGCCAACACCTGTTAGGTGCCACAGGTAAGTTACAGGTGCTGTTAATTACACAAATTAGAGAAGCATCACATGATTTTTCTAACAGTGCCAATACTTTTATCCACCCCCTTTTTTATGTTTGGTGTGGAATTATGTCCAATTTGGCTTTAGAACAATTCTTTTTGTGTTTTTTCATTGAAGACAAATTAAAGGGATCCTGTCACCCCCAAAACACCTTTAAAGCTATTAAAACCTGTCCCTACAGCATATTAACACTTTCCCTACACTATTTTTAGCTCCTAAATGCAGTAAATGATATTGCATAAAAACGTTTTATAAGTACCTGATTAGTGATGATAATGAGTGACTATCTATTCATAGTCACTCATCAAGACTGCCCCTCTGCTTCATAGCACGCCTGAATAGGCGTGATCTACATCCAGGATTCAAAATCGCGCGTCCCTTCTGTGCCCTGTGTTCGTAGGAGGCTGCAGTGTGGCTTGTGACGCGATCCGCGTCATTCCCGGCGCCCTGTGACGTATTTACAGCGACGCCGCGCTGTTAGCTTCAAAATGTGCACTGCGCATGCGCATTGGGCATGCGCAGTGCACATTTTGAAGCTAACAGCGCGGCGTCGCTGTAAATACGTCACAGGGCGCCGGGAATGACGCGGATCGCGTCACAAGCCACACTGCAGCCTCCTACGAACACAGGGCACAGAAGGGACGCGCGATTTTGAATCCTGGATGTAGATCACGCCTATTCAGGCGTGCTATGAAGCAGAGGGGCAGTCTTGATGAGTGACTATGAATAGATAGTCACTCATTATCATCACTAATCAGGTACTTATAAAACGTTTTTATGCAATATCATTTACTGCATTTAGGAGCTAAAAATAGTGTAGGGAAAGTGTTAATATGCTGTAGGGACAGGTTTTAATAGCTTTAAAGGTGTTTTGGGGGTGACAGGATCCCTTTAAATGAAGAACATAATACCAAAGAATTTGTGATTGCAATCATTTTCAGGAAGAAACTGAGTAATATCTGACAGAATTGCAGGGGTGTCAATACTTTTGGCAACAACTGTATATATTATAGTCCGCAACCTATATGTGTAAATATATATATATATATATATACTGCATGTGTGCATATATATATATATATATATACATACACACACACACACCTACATGCAGCAATATGTACTAAAGGGGGCCCACTGAGACATTTTCGCCCGGGGCCCACAGAAACCTGGAGCCAGCCCTGCCCAAACATATTAATATATGGAGTTTAAAACACTGGCGTTTGACAAAACAGAGTATCTTTGCACACACCATTCTGATATGCCACCAAAGAACTTGACATATAGAAAATCATGGACTGCTGATCTTTCCTAGGCGGCCGTCACACGTATCTATATCGTGAGCGATATTGTAAGCGATCACGTGCACGCGCGATCGCTAACAATATCGTTCACATCGCTGGTGAGATGTCACACAGACAGACTCACCAGCGAAGTGGCCCAGCGAGATCGCTGCTAACTATGGTACACATCGGGTTACTAGGCGCCGCGCGGCGCTTAGTAACCTGACGTTTACGATAGATACCATCTCCCAGCATAGGCTCTGCCGCTGGGAGATGGATCATCGTGGTGTCACACACCACAATGAAGCAGATTGTTCAAGCGATTATCGCTTGATATGAGCTCCTGCTCACCAATCTGCAATCTAACGATCAAGCGATTTTACATTGTAAAATCGCTTGATTGCACGCAGCGATGCACAAACGATATCGCTTAAGCGATCAAAAAGCAGATCGCTTAAACGATATCGTTCGCAATATTGAACCATGTGACGGCCGCCCTATACAGATTGATACACTGAAACAAAAAGATTTTTTTATTGGAATTTTTGGGCAGCGTATAATTACATAGTATTACAGTTACACAGAAGAATAGTTTGAAGGTATATCTTGTATGTTAATCTGAAAATTTTTATCCGATTTGAAACAAAAAACAAGATGCCAACAGATATTTTATATTTGGTAGCGATCACGGTCTGAAACTGTGATTGGCTGAAAAGTAGGTGTTTTAGATTCTTCTCTCTTAGACCAAGTTCATAAGAGCATATTTCAAGGTCTATATACAGACTGCAATGCCCAGACTGACCGCAGAACTACTAACCCAAAATTAGAGCTCCATACACTCAGCCTTATATCATCATCAGTCAAAAGAAAAAGTGGCAGTCAATGGGTAATCTTGCGCAGTCCTTTAATTACAGTCTGTGGTTACAGAGGTGCAGGGAGGGGGAGTGCAGGTGATGGATGATGACTTGCCATTTTGTGCATGTGTGAGCGCTTCGACGGGTTCAACAGTATTGGACCCAATGACGCACTCACACACACGCAAAATGAAAAGCCATCATCCACTGCCTGCACTCCCCCTCCCTGCACCTCTGTAACCATGAACTGTAATTTAAGGATTGTGCAAGATTACCCAGTGAGTGCCACTTTTTCTTTTGTCCTATGAGAATTTTTGTGGCTTTTTGCTTGAAAGTGATGCAACAGCGGGCTGGGGCATTACTAGTGCTGCCAGGACTCCAGACGTTGGTCTGAAATCAGTGATCTGTGTTGAGGCCCGGATGCTACTGGACTCTAACCCTTATATTACAGAGTGTGCATTGCGGTATGCATAATGACAATGAAATATGTTTATGTGAACCCGGCCTTATGCCTACAGTAATAAATTAATATATCAGTAAATCAATCAACTATTGGGTGCAAAAGAGGCATTTCTGAATGTTTCACAGTAAAAAAAAACCTCTATTTAAATTGAAACAATTCAACAAGAATGAAATATGGCTTAATTTAATACATTTTTAATAACACCAAACTTTTCTCAACAATCAATGGTTTGGAAGATCTTTATTAAGCTAGAGAGCTGGGTCCTGACAAGGAGGAATCTGGGCAGACAGCATCACTGCTGCTAATCATCTGTCTCAAGACTTTTAAAGGCTTTGCAGAAAATAAAAAATTATTAATTTTAAATTTTGCAAAAGATAGAATTTACACCTCACAATTGTAATGCCAGCAACAATGATTTGTAATGCTGAATAAATGATAAATACCAGCTTTATAACTTATCATTAACTAATTTCTACTTTCACGCAGGACCAAATATTATTAAGAAAAATTAGGAATTCTGAATACATTTTGCAAAGAGAAATGCTAATTTTAACAATATCTGGCTTGTATACTACAGTTACATCATGGATCATTTTATTGGGTGAAAAATGATATGCTTCCTTCAATAATTTGTGGTTGCATCCAGAATATGCCAACAGCAGAAAATCCCATCTGTAGGGCTACTGAAATACCATATCCTAAAATGCCCATCCACAAAAGAGCAATGTTAGTGAAACTCACAGACTTCGGTGGAGCCGCACAACTATCGTGTGTCGGAGATAAGATTGATAGGCATGTTGGATATCAACATGTCCAAATCTTTGTTATAACAAGATATAGGTCTCCATCAGATGTTGGTGGGTTTTCAGTAGACCCAGATGATTTTATAATGTACATGGAGGTGTTTTGAAACTCAGTCAATGTCAGAAATAAAGTTTGAGCAAGATGGATTTCTCACATCAGATAAGCCCCTTGCCAGAAGTTTTTGACAGTGACTTATTGCTCCTTAGCTGTAATTGCCATCAGTAAAACAAGCATATGGCTGAGGGTACCTTTACACGCCGCTACTGGCGGGTGGATACAACCAGCTACTTCACGTGCACGAGCATGCACAAATGGTTGCAAACGGTAAACGCACCACCTTTACACGCCGCAACAAGGTGCGCTACGCTACGTTACATCTATCTCTGGATACACCGCCTGGTGCCACAAGTAGCCATCTGTAGCTTACCTTACCTCATTTACACACCGCTACAACAAGCTAATATGGGCGGACCTGGCGCAGCAGGGACAGCACCTAGGCGTGCCACAATTGTGGATTACGAGACATCCGTACGCTGATAGGACTAAGCAATAACATCATAATTGGCCAGGCAGCGCAGGAGGCTGTTTAATACATGACGCTCGAGCAATTGTGTAGTGTGGACTGGTCAGCTCCTTAAATATGCCTCCCTATGCAGCGACTACCAATCGTAATGCAGGAGCTTCCTCCAATGATCGCTGATGGGGCGCGGTAACCCGGAGCCTGTGTCACGCCCCAGCTACATACCAGGTACATAGCATGGTGTAGAAACAACCCTTCTGTTCCTTCTTTACACACCGATACAGCTCGCTACAATCGGCTGTGTAGCCACCTGTTTCAGGGCAGTGCTCGGAAACAGATGCATCTACTGCCGGGTGCCTCCTACCGTCTTCACACGCCGCTACTACGGGGTACATTGCCGATGCAAGCTACATTTGTAGCATGTAGCTGGTTGTATCCACCCGCCAGTAGCGGCGTGTAAAGGTACCCTGACAGTTATTTAAGATTTTTGGTCGTAGCCATGAGATAGTTACCCTGTTTCCCCGAAAATAAGGCACCCGCCGAAAATAAGGCTCCCCAGGGATTTGGCCAGGGTGCTTAATATAAGGCACCCCCCGAAAATAGGATGTGGCAGGCAGGCAGGCAAAAAAAAAAAATCATACTCACCTACTAAGCTGCCTCTGCCGCCGCCATTGTTCCTCCCGAGCTTGCCACAGCCACCACCACCACCACCGCTGCCGCCGCTTGATGTCGCCCGGTGTGTGTACATAGCCGGGCACCGCAGATGTGCGATGGTAAGCCATCAGCCAATCAGGCAATTGCTGGAGTCTGATTGGCCGCGGCATTACCGTACATCTCCTGTACAGAGGTCATCTGCGCCGCTCAGCGTAGATGTAGGTAATGCCGCGGCCAATCAGACGCCAGCAGCCGCCTGATTGGCTGATGGCATACCATCGTACATCTACGGTGCCCACCTACGTACACACCGGGTGACATCAAGTGGCGGCGGCGGTGGTAAGCTCCGGCAGGCTCCAGTGATGTGTCTGGCTGTGTGTGCGTGTCTGGCTGTGTGTGTGTGTGTCTGGCTGTGTGTGTGTGTGTGTGTGTGTGTGTCTGGCTGTGTGTGTGTATGGCTGTGTGGCTGTGTGTGTTGTCTGTGTGTGTGTTTGACTGCGTGTGTGTGTTTGACTGTGTGTGTGTGTTTGACTGTGTGTGTGTGGCTAGAGGGATGTTGGAGGATGATGGGGGCTACAGAGGGACAGTGGCGGATGATGGGGTCTACAGAGGGATAGTGGAGGATGATGGGGGCTACAGAGGGATAGTGGAGGATGATGGGGGCTACAGAGGGATAGTGGAGGATGATGGGGGCTACAGAGGGATAGTGGAGGATGATGGGGGCTACAGAGGGATAGTGGAGGATGATGGGGGCTACAGAGGGATAGTGGAGGATGATGGGGGCTACAGAGGGATAGTGGAGGATGATGAGTGGGCTACAGAGGGATAGTGGATGATGCTTAATATAAGGTACCTCCCAAAAATAAGACATGGTGCAACTTTTGGACCACAAATTAAAATAAGACAGTGTCTTATTTTCGGGGAAACACGGTATCAGAGAACATTGACATATCCAGCTAAATTTTTTGACATCTGTTGACAACAAGATTTTTCTGGTAGTCATGCATAAGATTTACAGTATATACTACAAAATGATTCTGCCAATTAACTTTTCAGTACAACACAAGTGATTGAAGCATCACAGCTTCACGTTTATTAAGGGGACTAATAAATACAGTAAGTAGTGAAAAAAAAAAAGTTCAAGTCATCCACATTGTGCCTCATTGAAAAGAATGTAAAACATTTCAAAAATCTAAAATAAATTAAACTGAATGGTAAACTGCGTAACAAAAAACCCCGCCAGAATTACATTTTATTGGTGGCAGCAACATTGCAAAATAATGCAATAACAGGTAATAAAAACATCACATCTACCTAAAAATGGTGTTTCTAAGAACGCCTGTTCAGGGTGCAATAAAAAATTGACATCACTTAACCGAAGGACCCAAAAAATTAGAATGTTACAGTTCTCGGAAATTGGCAATAAATGCACCATTTTTTGTTTAACACATTTCTAAACAAAATTCACCATTGAAAGAAAAAAATGTACATGTGTGGCATCTACAAACTTGTGCTGCCTGCTGAATCGTACTGCCAGAACAGTTTTAAAATACAATGAACATGGTAAATAAAAAAAACAATTGTGGAATTATATTTTTTTTTCTCCGCACTTTGGATTTTTTTCCTGTTTTCCAGTACACTATATGGTAAAATCAATGATGTTATTAAAACGTACAACTCGTCCTGCATAAAACAAGCCCTCATATGTCCGTCTGTATTGACAGAAAAATATAAAGGTAGTTGGCTCTTTGAAGAAGAAGAGGAGGGAAAAACGAAAGAGCAAAAAAGGGAAAAGGCAAAGTCGTGAAGGCGTTAAGCTCTCAGTGACCAGCATGTCCATATATTCAGTTTAGAGGTTGTTGATCTGATAGATTTCCTTTATGCTAATATTATATCTGCAAGATATATTCATTGTGAGCCCCAATGGTGACAACAGGGACTGAAGAGCTTTATAATGTCTGTGTACTATGCTGAATAAAATGGTGATTCAAACCTGTCATCAGTATATTAGGGTTATAAAATATAATATTTTTTTAACTCCCTGAAAAACATATGTTTGCAATTGCAAGACTTAAAGGAAAGAGTAAGAGGCAGGGTATTACCCTTACCTAATGTAACCTCACCCATCCCTTGCAGACTGTGAGCCCTCATGGGCAGGGTCCTTTCTCCTCACCTATTGTAACCTCACCCATTCCTTGTAGACTGTGAGCCCTCGTGGACAGGGCCCTCTCTCCTCTCCAGCTATATCCTCACCCATCCCTTGTAGACTGTGAGCCCCTGTGGGCAGCGTCCTTTCTCCTCTCCTAGTGTATCCTCATCTGTCCCTTGTAGACTGCGAGCCATCGTGGCAGGGTCCTCTCTCCTCACCTGCTGTATCCTCATCTATCCTTTGTAGACTGTGAACCCTCACGGGCAGGGTCCTCTCTACTCCTGTGCCTGTCTGTGCCCTGTATTGTTCATGATTATTATCTTTATTATTATTTATTCCCCTTTTCACATGTAAAGCGCCATTGAATAAATGGCGCTATAATAATAAATAATAATAATATTATTACATACACACTATAACTTAAGGATGTATGAATAAAACAGAGAACAGCATTATTATTATGGCCAAACATGACTTATAAACTTATATTGAAATTTCAAGTGGACCTAGTCAATACTGGCTCTAGTTTGATATATTACAGTACTAAGGCTGGTGTCACACTTGCGCTCCCCGTCGTATTACGGCGGGGAAGCGCAAGCCGACGAACGCAGACACACCTCGCCCCTATGTTTATCATGGAGACGCACGATGATGCGCTTGGCTGCGCATGACCATGCGCACTGATAGACTTCAGTATGTGATTTGTACGCATGCGGATGCTTGCGTACAAATCACACATTCTCGTCCGCACCCTGAACGTGACATGTCGAATGTGTGATTTGTATGCAAACATCCGCATGCGTACAAATCACATACTGAAGTCTATCAGTGCGCACGGTCATGCACAGCCGAGCGCATCATTGTGCGTCTCCATGATAAACATAGGGGTGCGCGGTGTCTGCGCTCGGCTTGCGCTTCCCCACCACAATACGCAGTGACGGGGAGCGCAAGTGTGAAACCAGCCTAAGCTCTGATTAAATGCCACACAGGAGTCTCAAGTGACAGCCATGGTGGAGCGAGGGTTAACACTTATTTTTGCCTTCATTGTAAAATTTACAGATTCTAGTAAATAATGTCTATATGTAAATGAGCTATCACATCTAAAAATCAGCCTAGGTATTCTCTTGCAAATGCCAATTAGTCATTTTTGGGATGTCCATCCAATTGCTCTCCTGCTCATGGTGCTATTCAATAGGAAATAAAAACCCTTCTTTACACATTGATAACAGTGCAATAAACAAATGGCACCGAGGGCAGCACATTCTAATGGTAAGCGTTTGTGTTGCATTGTGTATAACTAGCCCCTCATAAGATGACCTTGTTAAATCAAACACAATGACATTGTATGAATATACATCACACACCTTTTTCTTCCACTTGTCTGATTATTGCAATAGGTGCATATTAACACAGATTTCTATTTCTTAAAGGCTATAAAAATGACCCATGGCCAGATGTGCCATTGCAGCAAATGAATGTAATGGCTGGATGGAGGGGGTGTGAGGGGGTCCCCAATGGGAACCCCAGTGGTTGAACCAGAACAAATAGGTTTTTATAAATATGGTGTATTAAAAGTTTATATGGGCCCTTTGCAGTCGAATAATAAATCCAAATGCAAAGTTCTAGCAGCTTTGTAGTTGGGTATGGGCCATTATATCTCTTTGGCACCTGTGTGGCTGCACAGGTTGTACCAATGATATGTTCGCCCGTGGTCTTGATGACATTGTACCTTTAAAGGTACCTTTACACGCGGCAACTTTTCTAGGAAATTCTCTGGCAACTTACTGATTGCAGTGAAATCATGGAGACGTTGTTCCATTTGTACACAGCAACAAGATAGAACAATGTCTCCATGATTTCACTGTAACCAGTAAGTTGCCAGAGAATTTCCTAGAAAAGTTGCCGCATGTAAAGGTACCTTAAGGGAGTTATGGCATATTGGCATAGTAATAAAGGAAATATTTAAGAAATATATTTTTTTATCTTTTAATTATGTATTGTTATTTTCATTCAGTATTGAATTAATAAATGCTAATGACTCAATTCTTTGCTGCATTGTTGTGCTAACCCAAAAAATATCAAAATATAATCCTACTGTGAGGCTGCTTTCACATAACGATTTTATCATTTCCGATGCTGTCCGATAAAAATCGGACAGCATCGGACCGATTTTGGGCCCCATGTAGCTCTATGGGCATCGGACCGAATCGGATGTGCACTAAATGCCATCCGATTTGGTCCGATCCGATTCTGTCCGATTTTATTATCGGTGCAAAAATCGGAGCTTGCTCCGAAAATAAAATCTGACAGATTCGGATCGGACCAAATCGGATGGCATTTAGTGCACATCCGATTAGGTCCGATCCCTATAACATGGGGCCCTATGGAGACGGGTCCGAGGAAACATGTGATGTCTCCTCGGACCCCGTTTTACTGTACTGAGCATGCTCAGTACAGTAAAACTGCTCCTAACTAGGAGCACAAGGGTTAAAAAAAAAATAAAGGTTATTCTCACCTCCCCCCGAGCCCCCGCCGTCTTCCGCCATCTTCTGCCATCTTCTTGGAGGCTCCCGGTGGATCCCGCAGGCTGCCGGTGTCAGCAGAGCGCTCCCTCTGCTGTTCAGGACCTGCGGTGATGTCACAGTCACGTGACCGCGGGTTGGTGGAACCCGCGGTCACGTGACTGTGACATCACCGCAGGTCCTGAACAGCAGAGGGAGCGCTCTGCTGACACCGGCAGCCTGCGGGATCCACCGGGAGCCTCCAAGAAGATGGCAGAAGATGGCGGAAGACGGCGGGGGCTCGGGGGGAGGTGAGAATAACCTTTATTTTTTTTATTTTTTTTCATCCCGCAGGGAGCGATTTTATGCCGGAATTTATTTGGGTGTGGCCATTATTTGCCTCATTTTGGAAGGTAGCCTAAGAGCACAAACTTCCACAAAACTATTCTGGTCTCTTTTATCCTCTTATGGCTGGGATAAGTTTATGACCGCTGCAACCAGTTATTGGCTACAATGGTCACATGTCCATATGACCAAAGCAGGTTGTACAAAGCAGGTAACTATACATCCTTATCTGACTTCTAGCAGGATATGGTCAATCCTTGGTTAGAGCAGTGACGCAATGGTCACCCCTGTAGTCACTAAATTATTGCAGTGGTCACATGCCCATGCCATGAAGGCTGTATTTTAAGTTGATAAGAAAGTTACTGCAGAATACTGCATGACTATTAGTGTATTTTATTGGAATTTATGGGAACTCTCTTCAAGTGCTGTTCAACACCATAAAGAGACCTTCTCAAGAAACCCTCACCTCCCAGTTATTGTGTGGAGTGGCTAATGTACAGTAGCCAAAGTCCTTATTTCAGGTACAGTAACAGATCTGTGTTAGATTAATTTGGTGGTGAAACCACTGGTGCAGCCATTTCTCCAAAGTGTCCAGTGAACTTGTCAACATGACAACGCCAATACAATTGTTGCTTGTGTTACTGTGAGCATCCTGCATGGCCTAAGCATGTCACCATGGTCTGCAGCATCTCCAGACTTGTCTCCCGTTGAGTACTTCTGGATATTGGTTGGCAATCTGTTTCAATAGACACTTTTATGTAGAATATCCATGTTATATAAACCCTCTTGATAATCAAGGCTTTGGTCGCAAGTTGGATTTTTGGCATGTTGTCAGAGCTCAAGTTGCAGTTCAAGTGAAGGTCTGGGGTGCTGGGTTTCTTTTTATACACACCCACTAATTAACCGCTCATTTACTGAGCACAGGTGAGGATGTAAACTAGGATCGGGTGCATTATATGACTAGGCATCATAAATTTTGTCTTGCCAAAATCTGACCATTCTGTGTTCATTAAACGATCAATATTTCAGCATTGATGCCAATTTATTTTCTTAACCTAAACCACATTTGGGAGGGTTTCAGCTTTCAAAAGAGTAATTTATAAAACCAATGGATGAATTTAACGTCAGGTTATAAGCTTTTATTTACATAACATGGATAAGCGACATAACTTTTGTCAGGGACTGTAGAATATATTACTGTATATTTTTATAGTACTATCCCTAAGAAGAACTTAATAGTGAGCACAGGAATTGAAATAGAAAGACGAAAGCCACTAATATTGACTACATAAACACATCTATGTTAGGGCCGCTTTACACACACCAACTTCCGTGACCAACTTCTGAACAGATCTCTGGTTGCAGTGAAATCATGGACACATAGTTCCATGTTGTACACAGCCACAAAATGGAACAATGTATCCGTGATTTCACTGCAACCAGAGACCTGTTCAGAAGTTGGTCACAGAAGTTGGTGTGTGTAAAGCGGCCCTTAGAAGCTGTACAAACAAATTTTGGTGGAAGTTGAATTCCACATGATCAACTTTTTTATTTAGGCTACATTCACACACACCGTTTTTGCACCTTTTTTTGAATCCGTTCTTCAGCTGCAAAACTGACCCACTTTTCCAAAAAACACATCATCTATTCACACACTGTATTTTTGATCCATTGTATGTGCTGCATTTTATTTCTCCATTTGGCATGGTTCCCTGTGGGAAAAGCAGATGAGAAAAACGCCACAGAAACTAACATGTCCTAACTAACCTGAAGGATCAGTTTTCCAGGAAAAATTGGATCAAACCACAAATTTCCTGTTTGAATGGCAAAAAGTGAAAAGCCATTGACTTTGCTGCGATTCCATTTGAGTGATCTGTTCACTGCATTTCACTGCAAAAACGGATGCAAAAAAATGGATCAAAAATGTTCTGTGTGAATATAGCCATACTGTGGGATATAAGCTGCTTTCAGATGTCTTGTATCAGTATAGTTCACTCTTGCTAAACAGAGAGGGGCTGGCTGGGGGAGCTTTTCCCGGGTGGGAGCATGATTCATCAGCCCTTAACCTCAAGTGTGGGGGAAGAGCTGTCAGGTCCGCCCGAGTGAGGACCGGGGGCGGTGCTGTCAGATCCGCCCAAGTGAGGAGCGGGGGGGGGAATGGGGGAGTTTTCAGACACTCACCGCGCTCTGCCCTCCGCACAGTCTCATTGCGGCAGAGCCGGCCCTTGTCATTAAAGGGGCGGCCCTAAATTAGGGCAAAACCACCAGCCTGGGGGGCACTTGCCCTCCTGCTGCCTTGGCCAGTCCGCCCCTGTAAACAGATATGATGCACAGATGGCAAAATCGAGTATACATGTGCGAAGGAGATTTGGAAAACAAATGTACGTAAATTGGAGGAAACCTGTCAGTTAAGCAGAGCCGTGGACCCAATGACTAGTCTGCTCATTAGTAGTTGCTGTTTAATGCCATATCATTTCAAAGTGGAATGTTGGTTTGTGTATAGAGAAAGGCAGTCCTGGAATCATGGTGTCCATGGCTCGGTCAGCATCAGGCTAGGGTCACACTTGAGTAGTGCCATCCGCTAAAAGTATGTGTTAAAAGGATGTTTTTTTTTCCCTGGCATTCACATGACATGTGTGTACATTTTTGATACATGCGGTAACGCATGGTACATGTATCCACCATCCATTAACGGATGTGTTTGCCATAGACTCCAATGTTAAATTAACGCATCCGTTTCCATAACGGCCCAAAAAATGCTGCAGACCGCGTTATGATGTGCGCTACAAAAAACACATAGTGCCAAAAGTATAGCAATTTGGACACGCGTTTTTTGTTTTGGAGTCTATGGGTGCGATAAAGTATCCATTTGCATAAATTTAAAGATGAAAAAAATGCATCATTTTGGCGGATGCTTGGCAATAGTGTGACCCAAGCCTTAGGCACGTTAAAGTTCCATTTAAAAGGTTTTCCCAAAAGCCCTCTGACATTATGTAAGCAATCCAGCAACATCGCAGTCATCACTAGTAGCTCCACGCAGTGGCGTGACAATTATAGTCGCAGGGGCGCCGTGCCTGAAAACACAGAGGCCCGCCGACCCCCTGCGACCCTTGGCTGCACCCGCTTTACATGGATGTGTGTCCCTGAGGACGAACATCCAAGTCCCTAGGCAGCTGATCACGGCCGCCGGATGCATAAAGTCCGGCGGCACCGTTCTCTCACTGCCCCCCCGCTGTCCTGGCCGATCGCATGCCCGGTGGCCAATCACAGGCCAGTCAGCGCATGATATCAGCTATTGGACTGTGATTGGTTGCCAAGGGGTTTCGTGGCCTGTGATTGGGCAGGACAGCGGCACCGTATACTAATGGCATCTGAGGCAGGGAGATGACTGCGATGCTGTGCTCCTGCAGGTTGAGTGTGGTGCCGGTGGGGTGGACCAATGAGTAGTCTCCCTGTGTCTGTGTGTGTCCCTGTTTTGGTCGTGTGTGTCCCTGTGCATGTGTCCCTATGTGCATGTGTATGTGTCCCTGTGTGCGTGTCCCTGTGTGCATGTCCCTGTGTGCGTGTCCCTGTGTCCCTGTCCCTGTGTCCCTGTCCCTGTGTGTGTCCGTGTCCCTGTGTGTGTATGTGTCCCTGTGTGTGTATGTGTCCCTGTGTGTGTATGTGTCCCTGTGTGTGTATGTGTCCCTGTGTATGTATGTGTCCCTGTGTGTGTGTATGTGTCCCTGTGTGTGTATGTGTCCCTCTGTGTGGGTATGTGTGTGGGGAGGATGTATGCTATATGGAGGGCTATGAGGTTGCATTATTGTGTTATACTATATGAAGGGCTGTGACACTGCATTATATTATATGGAGGGCTGTGACGCTGCATTATATTATCTGGAGGGCTGTGACCCTGCATTATATTATGTGAAGGGCTGTGATGCTGCATTATATTATCTGGAGGCCTGTGAGGCTGCATTATATTATATGAAGGGCTGTGATGCTGCATTATACTATATAGAGGGCTGTGAGGCTGCATTATACTCTATGGAGGGCTGTAAGGCTGCATGATACTATTTGGAGGGCTGTGAGGCTGCATTATACTATATGGAGATCTGTGAGGCTGCATTATACTATATATGGAGAGCTGTGAGGCTGCATTATACTATATGGAGGGCTGTGAGGCTGCATTTTACTATAATGGAGGACCATATATACCAGGATAAGGGCATATTCCAGGAGGAGGACCATATATAGCAGAATGAGAGACATTAATACATAATGAAGGGGAGACAGGTCAATTTGTGAATCTTTATAGGATTTAGAATGTTACAAGGGGCCCATACATCTGACCAATATGGGCTCGTGGGGGAAAGGGGGTCCAGGTCCAAATTTTGCACCAGGGCTCTTTGGACTCTAGTTACGCCACTGGCTCCACGACTGTACATGTTCAACACTGGAAGGTGCATGTGACAAGGTTTTGTGCTTAGCTAAAAGTCATATTAAATCCCTGAAAAAACTATGTCTACTGGTAATAATTGGAGATCAGAAACATTCTACTCAAGCAAGCTCCCACCAACTTCACCTACTGCTTTATAAAAAGCTGTAAAAGTAGGAACAGATAAGAAGAGTAAGGGTAAGTGCACACTGGCCGGGTTTTCGGCGGTTTACCTGTGTAAACCGCCGTTTTGTTTACATTAGTTTTATGTTAATTTATGTTAATCCAAACCGGCGTTTGGATTAACATTAAAACTAATGTAAACAGCCCAAGGCTGTGCACACACCGGCGGTTACCCAGCGTCATCCGTTGCTAACCCGCAGGTTTCCCAGCGGGTTAGCAAAGAATGACCATGTTCTAAAAACCGGCGGTTCTGCAGCGGCTGCAAGCAGAATCATGTGCTGCTTCCAGCCGCTGCAGAATCGCCGCCGAGAACCCGCTGGGCAGCCGCCGGATACCGCCCGCACATACCCGCCAGGAAGCCGGTGGACGGCGCCGGAGCTTCCTGGCGGGTCCCGCCAGCTGCCGCCGACAAACACGCCGGGTAAGTGTGAACTTACCCTAAAGAGACTTATTTTCTACTCTGTAGTAAAAAACAAACACTGACTGACCCTCCAAGAAGCACATGGATACACTCTGAATGCATACACAGACAATTATGGCTTGCCAGACAATAGGGTCCCTACTTATATTTGTTTCTAGTTCACAGCAGAACTATGAAGAAGAACTAAGAATATCAGATGGGAAGCTGAAGAACTTCAAAGCCTTCATTACAAGTTGGATCCAGTAGTACTAATCTAGAACACTGGTATTACTCACTCCATCAATTCATGTACAATATGAAAACTAAACACTAAAAAGTTGCACATTTTTTACCAGTTTAAAGGAGCACTACAAAAATGAACTGGGGCGGACACAGGGAGGGATGGGGCATAGCTGTACCCACTAGTTACCGTATATACTCGTGTATAAGCCGACCCGTGTATAAGCCGACCCCCTACTTTTGCCCCAAAAATCTGGAAAAACCTATTGACTCGTGTATAAGCCGAGGGTGGACCCCAGCACAGGTATACAGCCCCCAGCAGTGTGGTATACAGGCCCCCCCCAGTGGTATACAGGCCTCCCCAGTGGTAGTATACAGCAGCCCTAGTGGTAGTATACAGCAGCCCCAATGGTAGTATATAGCATCCCCAGCAGCCCCAGTGGTAGTATACAGCAGCCGCAGTGGTAGTATATAGCAGCCCCAGCAGCCCCAGTGGTAGTATATAGCAGCCCCAGCAGTAGTATACAGCAGCCCCAGTGGTAGTATATAGCAGCCCCAGTGGTAGTATATAGCAGCCCCAGTGGTAGTATATAGCAGCCGCAGCAACCCCAGTGGTAGTATATAGCAGCCCCAGTGGTAGTATATAGCAGCCCCAGTGGTAGTATATAGCAGCCCCAGCAGCCCCAGTGGTAGTATACAGCAGCCCCAGTGGTAGTATACAGGAGCCCCAGCAGCCCCAGTGGTATATACAGCAGCCCCAGTGGTATATACAGCAGCCCCAGTGGTATATACAGCAGCCCCAGTGGTATACAGGCCTCAGCAGTATATACAGCAGCCCCCAGGGGTTATACAGCACCCCCCAGGGGTTATACAGCACCCCCCAGGGGTTATACAGCGGCCCCCTGGGGGTACCCAGCAGCCCCCAGGGGGTACCCAGCAGCCCCCTGGGGGTACCAACAGCCCCCTGGGGGTACCAACAGCCCCCAGGGGGTACCCAGCAGCCCCTGGGGGTACCAACATCCCCCTGGGGGTACCAACATCCCCCTGGGGGTACCAACAGCCCCCAGGGGGTACCCAGCAGCCCCCTGGGGGTACCAACAGCCCCCAGGGGGTACCCAGCAGCCCCCAGGGGGTACCCAGCAACCCCCAGGGGGTACCCAGCAGCCCCCTGGGGGTACCAACAGCCCCCTGGGGGTACCAACAGCCCCCAGGGGGTACCCAGCAGCCCCCTGGGGGTACCAACAGCCCCACAAGCTGGCACTGTCCCCCCTTGTAAGTGCCCCCCCCCGCTACTTATACATTACCATCCCGGTGTTCTGATCGGCGCCGCTCCTCGGTGCTGCGTCTTCATCCTCCCGTCTGCGCTGGCTGCATCCGGGTTCTCCGGCGGTCGCGCGATGACGTCATATCGCTGCGACAGCCGGAGATCTCGGATGCAGCCAGCGAGGACGGAAGGATGAAGAAGCACCGAGGAGCGGCGCCGATCAAACACCGGGATGGTAATGTATAAGCTCCGGGGGGGGGCCCTTACAAGGGGGGACAGTGCCAGCTTTTGGGGGGCTATATGAACTGCTTCCCCCTGCCGCTGATTGACAGGGGGAAGCAGTGCATATATAATGAGCGGCCCCACGTGACGGGGCCGCTCATACAGCAGCCTCCCCCGCCTCCTCCAGCCTCCACAGCCCAGAGGTACCGTATTGACCCGTGTATAAGCCGAGGGGGGGACTTTTCAGCCCAAATTTTGGGCTGAAAAACTCGGCTTATACACGAGTATATACGGTACATTAAGCAAAAGTGCTGAGGTTTTGCACCTCAGAAATGTTACTTCACTTCCTGACTAGAGATGAGCCACCACCCTAGTGTTCGAATCCGATTTGATTAGTCGACTTGGGGGTGTGTTCGTCGAATGTTCGTCGAATGTTCATTGAACACCATTGAAAACAATGGCAGACAAACACATACAAACACATAGAAAACACATAGAAAACACCTTCAAAGGTGTCCAAAAGCTGACAAACTACTCAGAAGACACAACAAACACATGGAAAAGTGACAAGTACATATAGTCATGCGAAAAGAAAAGAGATGGAAGAGTAAAAGGAGGTGGAGACACAAATATAAGCATGTCATGCCCTTCTAAAATCATGTAAAATACAGCAAGGGGACTCTAACAAGAGTCTAAATTTTTTCCAAAATTTGGGCACAGACACCACTTAAGTGGCATCAATTGCCCCAGAGTTGCAACCTTAAAATGGTTGGTGACTGTCATGCAGCACATTCAAAAGTCCACAAGCCTTTAGTCTCCCCAGGATGACACAGGGGTAGAAAAGTCCCTGCGGATCCATGACTTGTTGATCTTGATGAACGTTAGTCTGCCTACATTCTCACTGGACAGCCACATGCGCTTATCTGTCAGCACACCACCAGCAGCGCTGAAGACACGTTCAGAGAGAACGCTGGCTGCGGGGCACGACAGGATCTCCAAGGTGTGAGTGGTGAGTTCAGGCCATTTTTCCAGATTGGAAGCCCAAAATGAGCATGGGTCCAGTTCCACAGTCATGGCATCGATGTTCACTTAGAGATACTCTTGTACCATCCTATCTAGGCGTTGACTATGTGTCAGACTTTTTGTCTCCTCTGGCCTTGCAAAAAATGGTCTAAAACATTGGTGAAACAATTCCACTAAATTGCTGTTACCACCAGATACGGTGTTACTGTTACGGTTTGAGTGATGACTTGACAGTCCCACGGTTGGCAAGTTAGAACTGTGAGATTCACTATGTGCACCACTGGTGTTTTGTGGAAAAGCAGATTTAAGATTCTGTAACAGCCTCTGCTGACACTCCTGCATGCGTGAATCCCTTTCTATGGCAGGAATTATTTCGCCAAATTTACTCTTGTACTGGGGATCTAAGAGTGTGGCAACTCAGTAGTCGGCATTACTTCGAATTCTGACAATCCGAGGGTCATAATGCAGGTTGTGCAGCAAGAAGGCACTCGTGTCTTGCGCATCTAGGAGGACCAAGTCCTTGTTGTGTTGGTGGCGGCGAGGTAAGAATCATGCTTCCTTCCTCTGCCCTCTTCCCCCAACCTCGCAGAACAGAAATGTGATCAAGGTCTCCCTCATCTGCTGAGTCTTCCATGCCCATCGCCAGTTCATCCTCCATTTGTTCCTCGGCTCCTGCACCTTTCTCAACAGTTTGACTGCTACCATGCGCCCTCGTTAATCCCTCTCCCCCCCTCCCATGCCTGCCGCCTTGGTGCTGCCGACCGTCTGGACCTTGGAGATTTTGTTATCCCTTCCGCATACGACTCCTCCTATCCTTCCTCCCCCTCCTCTTGTCCCACCACCTGATTCTGAATACTGTTAAAAGTATGATCCAGCATGTAAATGACCAGAATAGTCATGCTGATAATGGCATTGTCAGCACTAAAAATCGTTGCCATTTCAAAACTGTGCAGAAGGGTGCATAGGTCCTTGATCTGAGACCACTCCTGCAGCGTGATTTGCCCCACCTCTGGATCTCGTTGGCCCAGGCTATACATCATAACGTATAGCACCAGGGCTCGTCGGTGCTGCCACAGTCGCTCCAACATGTGTAGAGTTGAATTCCACCGTGTCGGCACATCGCATTTCAGCCAGTGAACTGGCAGGCCGAACGACTTCTGTAGAGATGCAAGTCATTGAGCTGCGGGATGAGAACACCGGAAGTGAGCACACAGCGACCGTGCCCTCTGCAGAAGCCCATCTAGTCCGGGATAGTGGTCTAAAAATTGCTGGACAACCAGGTTCAAGACGTGAGCCATACAAGGCACGTGTGTGCCATTGCCCCGGCGAAGGGCCGCACCCAGGTTTGCTGCATTGTCGCACACGACCTTACCTGGCTGCAGGTTAAGTGGAGACAACCATTGATGAAATTTCGTCACCAGAGAAATGACCACAACTCCTCAGCTGTGTGACTCACATTTCAATGTAAACACAGCCTGATGCCATTGAGCCCTGCTGCCAGCATAGTAAGGAGGTGTGCAGGATTCCTTCTGCGCAGTTAGAACGCGGGTGGCATTACCAGACAGGCTTTGGGTGCAGGTGGAGGACCGAGATGAGGTTGAGGAGGCAGAAGCAGTGGAGGAACTTCTACATACAGAGGATTGACGCACAACTCGTGGGGATGGCAAGACTTGGACAGCAGCCCCTTCTCCTGCTGTCACCATAGTTACCCAGAGCCCAGTCACTGACATGTATCGCCCCTGTCCTTGCTTACTCGTCCAAGTGTCTGTGGTGAAATGCACCCTGTCACATACAGAGTTTCTCAAGTAAGCGGTGATGTTGTATGCGACAAGCTGGTGTAGCGCAGGCACAGCTTTCTTTGAGAAGTAGTGGCGACTGGGCATCTGGTACTGGGACACTGCGACGAAGGTCTCGAAAATCATCTGTGTCAACCAGGCGGAAAGGCAGCATTTCTGTAGCCAACAGTTTGCAGATGGTGAAATTCAACCTCTTAGCTTTGTCATGGCTGGGAGGAAATGGTCTTTTACTTGTCCACTTCTGAGGGACTGAGGGCTTGCTGCTGTGCTGAGACGGGGTTGAGTAGGGTGTCTCCGGAAAACTGCTGGTCTGTGAGGGAGATGCAGGTGGAGATATTATGTTGCCTTCATCCAAAGGTGGTGCTCTCGATGTCGGAGAGCGCTCAACACCAGCAGGTGTTTCCACTTCCAAAAGAACTGACGACCTGCAAATCACACTGGCTTTTGTGGGTAAAGAGGTCCAAGGTCTGCGTCCAAAAGCATGTGTGACTGCTGTCCCCACAGTCACAGAAGATGAAGAGGCTGCGGATGCACTTGATGGGGCAGACAGTGGTTGGCCCGGCCCGCTAGGCCGCATTGTAGCACAGTGAGCTTCCCACTGCGACTTATGCTTCATATCCATGTGATAGTTCATGCATGAAGTACTCAAGCTGTTGATGTTTTGGCCTCTACTTAGATTTTGGAGTTAAAGCTTACAGATGAGTTAAGGTCATCCTTTGCGATCTCAAAAAAGGCTCAGGCTAGGCAAGGCTTAGAGCCCACGCGACCTGAAGAGCTACTACGACTTCTGCTCAGAGGCAGAGTTGTGGTTGAGGATGCTGTTGTTGACGTGCTTCCAGTACTCCGTCTCTGCCCAGGAAGGCGCAACCTAACCTCGTTGTCACTAGCATCCTCCTCCACCTCCTCTGCTGACCTCATCGACTGACTGACTATGGGTTGACAGTAAGGACTGTAATATTTGTGATGTTGAAGTTGAGGTGGAGGAGAGTTCACTTGATGGAGCGCTTGATATCCATTCAAGCACCTGCTCTTTTTGTGCCTCATCTACAATTTGTAGCGATGGTCGTGTTCGTAAGAAAGGGATCATATCAGATTGTCCGCGAAAAGAAGTAGACATCTTAGTTTGGCTGGAAGATAGTCTTTCTTCTGCAGATTTTACTGTTGCTTTACCACCTACCCGACGGACACAAACTATTTTTTCCTTTCCAACAGGCCTATTCCCCTTTCCACCAGCAGCAGGCCTTTTGCCTCTCATTTTGGAGGTTAACTAATTGGCAACTCTGTAGTTGTTGGCACAAAATACGATGGATGGAAACTGAGCAGAGCTGAGTGGCCAAACTGTGCTACTAGCCCAAAAGGATTGCCTGGGTTAGATACAGTAAATAATTGTTATTAGATACACAGGCGGTGTAGCTTGCCTCACAGCTAGGCGACTCTGCTGTCTACCAGACACAGCTACTAGCCCAAAAGGATTGCCTGGGTTAGATGCAGTTAAAAATTGTTGTTAGATAGACAGGCAGTGTAGCTTGCTTCACAGGTGGGCTACACCGCTGACTACCAGACACTGCTACTAGCCCAAAAGGATTGCCTTGGCTAGATGCAGTTAAAAATTGTTGTTAGATAGACAGGCAGTGTAGCTTGCTTCACAGATACTTTTACTGCAGTGTACTGTTGTTTTTGGTCGCATTTAGCTTTTTGTCTCCAAATATGATGGCGGTGTGAACATGTTCCTACAGACTTGTTCTCTGTGTGCAGGACTCATTTGTTTCTAATTAAGGTGGGCTACATCGCTGACTACTAGACACTGCTACTAGCCCAAAAGGATTGCCTGGGCTAGATGCAGTAAAAAATTGGCTACTAAAGACAGGTGGTGTAGCTTGCTTCACAGCAGTGCTACACTACTAGCCCAGAAGGATTGGCTGAGCTAGATTTGGCCAGATGCTGTGAAAAACACTTGCACAGCACTGGCACAGACCTGCCTGGCAAAAAAGTGCTAGGAACTACCGGCCATCTGATTGGCTGGTAGTGAAAGGTCCTATTCCAGCAATCGGATGGCTTCTCTGGCGGTCCCGGTGGAGGCGTCGGAAGGTGCGTATGTAAGTATATTATTTTTTAACAACTTTAATTAACTTTTAGGCTACTTTTGCAGTGTATCTATAGATACACTGCGAAAGTATTCGTACTCGCTATACTCGCAACGAGTAGCGAGTACCGCTGCCTACTCGTTGCGAGTATAGCGAGCACGAATAATGTGGTACTCACTCATCCCTAATTACAACTTGTCCCTACTTCTATGAACTAGGCCTCAAAAGGGCTGATATTACAACTAGTTCCTACTCCCTAAACCTATCTCTCCATCTAACTTGAAATTCGCGCACACATCGGCAGGGGTGCTATCTGACACAGAGCTGCAGCAGTGAGGAAATGCTGGCGACGGGGAAAATGGCTGGGTCTTATAGGGCAAGGACATGTGACATACACAGCCAATGACACATGTCCTTGCTTGTTTGCAAAAAATGCACTTTGCTATGTGTGTGTGCTGATAGGCTGACATACTGCACCGCCCCACTGTAAACGGGAAAAAAAAAAATGGAGATCGGCATTAATTCAGCACAGATCTATCCCCTGCCCACTATACACTAAAACTGTATATTAACTATCAATAACAGTGTGAAAATCCAGTTATGCTTTTGGTAAACGCAGCGTTGTCCAACATAACCTCGAACTGCTGAATTTTAAGCAAATTGCTCGCATTCGTCGAATGACTTGAACACCGCCCAAAACAGGTCAAATTTGAAATTGGCGAACATTTCGAATCGAACACCGCTCATCTCTATTCCTGACTTGAGGAACATTTCTGGCAAGGTGCACAGAGGTGTACATCTCAAGATGCACAGAATTCCTTAAGTGGTGCGCACTTCTTAATGACTTCGGCACATTGTACTCCAGCAAGCAGTGGCATATCTTGAAGCCCATGGGCCCCGCTGCAAAAGCTCAAATGGGCCCTTAATTATTGCAACTCTTTAATAGTATGAGTTTTTTCTTATAGTCCAAAAAGACTTTTGGGACCCCCTAGGCTCCAGGGCCCAGGTGCGATTGCAACCCCTAAATCTATTGTAGCTACGTCCCTGCCTGTAAGCCCTTTATGAAAAACTAGTGTGTGTAACACAGTTCTTAATGAATCAGCTCCTAATGCTAAGTTCATAAGGGCATATTTTGGTTCTGTGTCCATTACAATGTTAGCCTATGTGCTAGTGTACAGAGGGTATTTACGGTATCTCAAGGACGTGGAAAAAAACTGCATGTGTGTTAAATCTAGTTTAATTTACAGACCAGACTAATGCATGTACAGTAGGTGTGAGGCAACTTATGCATCCATTTGCTTTTTGTTCGAAATTTTGTGAAGTAAGTCTGAGGCTAGGGTCACACTAGCGTTTTTGATTGCGTTTGGCAGCATTAACCCAGTGTTATCGTAATCGTAATGCTGCCTTAATGCTGCCAATTCATTCCTATGGGTGATGGAACCCCGAGTGCAGGTCAAACGCCAGCATCTAAGTGGCGGAGTTTGAAATCTCGCGATATTTCCAAGCGCAACACATGATGCAGAAGTGCGCATCATGTGATGCGCTTGGATATAGCGGGAGGTTTCAAACTCCGGCACTTAGATGCCTCGGGGTTCCATCACCCATAGGTATACACTGGCAGCGTTAAGGCAGCCTTACCTTTATGGCAACACTACGTTAATGATGCCAAATTCTAACTTTTAAACGGAACCGCCCTGAATGCAGGCATAGCGCTAGTCTGACCCTAGTCTTACACTTTACCTCTGATTGCTCACAGATACTGATGTGAAATACTGATCAAATACTGATTAAGAGACTGTGGCCTTATGCTCAAAACTGGATCAGAATAGGACATGCTCTGAGTCTCACAGATTTCATTGCTCAGATTAGTGAGTAGATCCATGAACCTATATGGGTCAATTTGCCGTTAAATAAAAACAAGGGCATTTCAGGGAAATTTAGTATTTTGTTATGCACATAGCAGGGTAAGAGGTTGTACAGTGTCCATACAGCATAACAGCTTACTTACATTTACATTTTTTAGTCATTTTGTTTCCACCAGCAATTTTCTAACACTGCTGGGAAAATATTAGAATCTGAGAGTCCCCACTGGTTGATACCTTTTAAAGGAAAACTATCAGGCCAAAAATCCATATGTAACTGCTATCATTTTCTAATTCCTCACTCTAAGCTCTCTATTCATATATTTCTATTATTTATATTTCCCTCCTATCTTCTGTAAATTTCAAAATAAAAAATTAATTCCCTCTGTCACTCTGTGATTTCTCTGCTGCCCACTCCCACTCAATGATTGAATAGTCATGATTCATGACACTGTCCTGCCTCCTCTCTGATCTGTCTGTTATGTGACTCATTCACTGCAGACAGAGAAGGGAGGGGGAGAAGTGGGAGTTTAGCTGCAGCTCTTCATGTAATTGTGTGTATGAGATATATGTGCAGTGTGTGCAGGCTGAGATATTTCTATGTGATTATAAGAACATTTGATCATTTCCTCAGCAGATACATACACTGCATGTCTGCAGGAAAACCAAAGTTCATATATACACATAGAAATCTTACAGGCTGCAGCACAAAACACATCCCCTGCAGCTAAACTCCTCCCCCTCCCTTCTCTGTCTGCAGTGAATGAGTCACACAACATACAGATCAGAGAGGAGGCAGGACAGTGTCATGAAGCATGAATATTCAATCATTGATACGATCTCACCGTATTATGTCGTTCAGTCAAGGAATGCTATTCTGCTTGACACCAATCCTTATTACTCCAAGTACCATCCTCTGTTAATATGTGCGTTCTCCTTCTTTGGGAGAACGTACATATTAACAGAGGATGGTACTTGGAGTAATAAGGATTGGTGTCAAGCAGAATAGGACACAGTCTGACTAATGAAGTACTACTCCGATGTAAAGCATTCCTTGAATGACTAAATACGGTGAGATCGTTCTAATCTGGCTAGAATTGTTGGGATATAATTATCTATCTCTACAGGGCATTTGGAGTAAAAACCATGGAAGTAAAACTGTTATAGAATAACCATCAGTGACTTAGATTGTGGATGCTCGATGACTTAATTTCTATTGAATGACCTGTTGGTAGATCGTGTGGTCTTAGTATCTCCATCTAGGTTCATTCAACACTTTTGCACTAATTTTAATGCTATGGGTTCATTGAACCATATTAAGCTTTTATGATTAAAAGTTAAGTTTTAGGTCTGAATTATAGGTCACTAGTGATACTTGCTGTTTTTCTATGTGTGTAAGTGACCCATTGATATTTAAAAAATACTCCAGTTGGTGTGCTAATTAGCCATTAAAAGGTATCAACCCCAAGAACTCTTGGATGCTAATATTTTTCTATCTACTGGTTAACACGGTACAAAAGTTTTTTACCATAACACTGCTGCAAATCCTCTTTGTGGCTGGATTTTTTAAAATTGTGGGAAATAGCGCTACATGGCTACAGCAAATTAAAGCCTAATATTAGGACATTTTAGGCTAGTTTCACACTAGCCTTTTTTGCAATCTGGGGAGAATGCAGGTTTTACCCAACATTGATACCTGTAGGTAATTACTTATTCTCACCTTTTTATGAGATAGATAATCCTGCAAGTAAAAACTGAGATAGTCGAGCTATTATAAATGTCCTGATCATTGTCCATTATCTTATATAGTGATAAATCCAGAGGATATTGCACAGTCTTGATAAGGTTTGTATTCAAAAAACAGGATAACACTTTTTGGAGTTTGCTATTCTCACTAGATGGTTTGTTAGTTCCAAAAAGACAATGCAAAGGTCAGTTTGACCTCTAACCTTGAAAATATTCTCATGGTCCAGTGCTCACAAACTGACTGCTAAATCCTATGCAAATAACAGTTACAAGTGTTAATGCGTGCAGTGAAAAACATAGTATTCAGGTGGCTAAACCTAGTCATCCGCAAGAGGTTCCTGAGAAAGTAAATCTGGAATCTATGGGTCCCAAGACGTATATGTCTTAAAGTATGTTTCTATTTTTCAACAATGGTGCTTGATAGTTTGTGAAACATTGAGAATTTTCCAAATTTGATCTAAAGCTTGAACAAATTAATGAGAGAGAATGTTTTAAGGCATTTTTATTACTTTTATTCACAAGTTTACATGCAGTAAGATTATTATGCCTTTAAACAATTTGGGACCGCCCATATGATGATGTGATGCATTTGGAAGCTTATGATAGATTTATTGGCAACATCTGAGTTAATTAGAGACACATCTGTGGATATATTTTAATGCACACCTGAAATACACTGCTTCTTTCATGGGAAAGTCAAAAAATATCAGCCAATATATCAGGAAGAGAATTGTGGACTTGTACAAGTCTGGTTCATCCTTGGGTGCAATTTCCAGATACATGAAGGTGCCTTGTTCATTTGTACAAACAATTATACACAATTGCAAAGAAGATAGAAATTTCCAGCCATCATACCGCTCTGGAAAGAGACGCGTTCTAGGTTCCAGAGATGAACATGCTTTGATCCGAATTTCGCATATCAACCCAAGAACAAAAGCAAAAAACCTTGTGAAGATGAAGGCAGAAGCTAGAAAGAGTGTGTCATTATCCACAGTGAAACGAGTACTGTATGAAAATGAGCTGGCCACTCTGCCAGGAAAAACCATTACTCCAAAAGAAACTTTAAAAAGCCAGATTAATTTTTGCAAATGTAAACATGAACAAAGACCTACATTCTTGGAGACATGTCCTGTGTTCTGACGAAACTAAAATTGAACTGTTTGGCCATAATGACCATCGTTCTTTTTGAAGGAAAAAGGGAGAAGCTTGGAAGGCTAGGAACACCATCCCAACTGTGAACACATGGGGGTGGCAGCATAATGTCTTGGGGTTCTATTGCTGCAGGAGGGACTGATGCACAAAATAGATGGCATCATGAAGAAAGAAGATTATGTGGCAATACAGAAGCAACATCTCAAGACATCAGCCAGGTAGTTAAAGCTTTGGCAGAAATGAGTCTTCTAAATGGACAATGACCAGACGCATACTGCCAAACTGGTTAACAATAACAAAGTTATTGTTTTGGAGTGGCCATCACAAAGTACTGGTCTCAATGCTATTGAAAATTAATGGGCAAAGCTGAAAATGCAGGTGTGAGCAAGGCAAACATGGCTCAGTTACACCAGTTCTGTCAGGAGGAATGGGTCCAAATTCCTACCAACTATTAGGAGAGGCTTATGGAAGGATATCCAAAATGTTTGACCCAAATCATACAGTTTAAGGGCAATAGTACAAAATGAAATGTATGTAAACCTGTGACTCTGTAGAAAGCAATAAAAAATGCCATTCTCTCTCTCTCTCTCTCTCATTATTCTGGCATTTGACAAATATTAATAATTATGGTAATCCTAATTGACCTAAAACTGACAGATTTATCCTGATTTCATGTCAAATAGTGAGAAAAACATGTGTATGTGTCTTTTTATATAGTTGGTTTCAACTGTATGTGAAAGAAAACCACTGTTCGGTCGCACGTCAGGGCTCCGAAAAGAAGGATGTTTTAGATGGAAAATTGGCAGACTTCATGTTGTGTTTGCATAGCCCCCTAATGTGCCTAAAGAGTGGAATGTCCTGCACAATTAACCCCGTTTTGAAAACTAGACCCCTCCAAGAATTTTATCTAGAAATGTGGTGAGCACTTTAAACCCCCACGTGCTTCACAGAATTTTGGAATGTTGTGCCATGAAAATGTTAAAGTAATTTTTTTCCACAAAAAAATCTTTTAGCAGCAATTTTATCATGTTCACAAGGGCAACAGGAGAAAATGGATTACAAATTTGTTGTCCAACTTCTGAGTAGAGATGAACGAATGTTCCCCAAACATGTTCGCCAATTTTAAATTCGGCACGAACATTGCAGATTGTGTTCAGGATGGAAAACTTTAGCAATTTCCAGAAATAAATGGAGAATGTGGCTTTGCTAGGGAAAACGAGTTTGAAATTTATAATGGCCCTACAGCTTTTCCTGATTACTTGGGGCAAAACACTCTCCAGAAGACCCATTGACCGAGAACAACACCTAACCTTACAGTTAGGAGTGTTCCCGCTATCAGGTTTACAGGGTTTAACAGGTTGTATGACGTTGTAGAATTTTTTGGAGTTATAAATGAATTTTTTTTAAGCTATCTGGAGTTTGTAGGTGTTTTGATACCTGCAGGGTGTGAACTTTGGAAATAGGGCCAGATGTGGCAGCAGCTGTGAAGTCCAGAATGCTTACAATGTCCGTAAAACATTAGTTTAAAAAACCTTAATATTTTTTGGGGAATTTTTTCGAAGGTTTTTTGAAAAGTTTCATTATTATTATTTATTTATTTTGAAAGCAAACCTTTATTATTGCAGAGGGTCAGCAGCGTGCAAGGCCATCTCTTCTACAGTTATGTAATAGCAATTCATAAAAAAATAGCATATGGTCTTACAGGTCTGTTCACCCTCATGAAATACCATACTATGAATTTTGCTTCTTGAAAATGTGCAATCACTATTTAATTTCATTCCATACATTAACAATACACATTTTTGTCATGTGCACAAGTGTGTTATATATATAATTCATATTGAACTTGTCCTTGCATTTCTGTCCACTTGCCTTATTCAGCATTTCAGATGAATGTCAATGCCTATGGTCTCCAGTCCTCCAGAACCTCAGAGATCATAGAATCCTACTCAGTGCAGAGAGATGGGCATGTTCGCTTCTGCCACGACACAGCTGCACACAGGTTAGGAGAGGGGAGAGAAGGGGGGGCCCCAACACACAGGGAGCCAAGCCCCCCAGAACACAGGGAGCCGGGCCCATCAGCACACAGGGAGCTGGGCCCCCCAGCACACAGGGAGCCAGGCCCCCCAGCACACAGGGAGCCTATGTCATCCCCCTCTGTCCTCTTTCTTCACCATCTCCCTCTGCCCTCTTTCTCTTCCATCCCACTCTGCCCTCTTTCTCCTCTGTCCCACTCTGCCCTCTTTCTTCACCGTCTCCCTTTGTCCTCTTTCCCCTCTATCTCCAACTGTCCTCTTTCTTCACCGTCTCCCTCTGTCCTCTTTCTCCTCCATCCCCCTTCTGTTCTCTTTCTCCTCCGTCCCCTCCTGTCCTCTTTCTCCTCTGTCCCCCTCCTGTCCTCTTTCTCCTCTGTCCCCCTCCTGTCCTCTTTCTCCTCCGTCCCCCTCCTGTCCTCTTTCTCCTCCGTCCCCCTCCTGTCCTCTTTCCTCTCCGTCCATTTCCTGTCCTCTTTCCTCTCCGTCCCCTTCCTGTCCTCTTTCCTCTCCGTCCCTCTCCTGTCCTCTTTTCTCTCCGTCCCCCTCCTGTCCTCTTTCCTCTCCATCCCCCTCCTGTCCTCTTTCCTCTCCGTCCCCCTCCTATTCTCTTTTCACTCCGTCCCCCTCCTGTGCTCTTTCCACTCTGTCCCCCTCCTGTCCTCTTTCCTCTCCGTCCTTCTTCTGTCCTCTTTCCTCTCCATCCCCCTCCTGTCCTCTTCTCTCTCCATCCCCCTCCTGTCCTCTTTCCCCTCCATCTCCCTCTGCCCTCTTTCTCCTCCATCCCCCTCCTGTCCTCTTTCCCCTCCGTCTCCCTCTGCTCTCTTATCCTCCATCCCTCTCCTGTCCTCTTTGCCCTCCTTTTCCCTCTGTTCTCTTTCTCCTCCGTCTCCCTCCTGTCCTCCATATTTCTCTACTTGATATTCTGCCATCTGTTCACCTCTCATCTGGGACTTTGTGTTGTCAGCTCAGGGGCATGGCAGATGTTTGTGTGGGGGTGGTCCAAGTCCCTCCCCTGATGATGACATCACAGTCTGTTACCCTCCCTTGTAGTACTTGGAGAATCTGATGAGGTCACAGGATCTGACTCCGTTCCACAGTACGCTGTCGCTCATCCTGAAGATCAGAAAGCTAAGAACACTGTGACTCAAGCGCAGGAGGAACCGCCTGAAGCTGTCAACGCTGAGGCAGAGCCTGGGAGCCAAGGACAGAGCGCACAATGAAGATGAGAGGTCAGTTAATCAGCCCACAGCAGTCTCAAGTGTGTGTGTGTATAATATATTATATATATATATATATATATATATAATTACCTTAAGCCACTTCCGTCATATTCGGCGCTGTTTCCGTCGTCGTGTCTGTGGCTGCCTCTCAAACCCTAACTCGCAATGCCTTTGCGAGTCCTTGCAGAGTCTCTCTCTCTCCTTCCCCCCACGGCTTGCAGGACCTGAGATGATGTCACTGGTATGGGCGGGGCTATATCACATGACTCTGACATCATCACAGGCACTTTAATTGCTGCAGTGTCAGCACAGGAGACATCATGCCGCTGTCTCACATCAGACGTGTCCTCATCAGTGATTCTCTGCCTCTGACATCCTGCCATCACAAGGGAACATAGAGGTGACAGAGGACCCCGGACTGAGCCCCCAAGAGCTGATCTCCAGGATACAGGTGAGAGGAGGCTGCACAGGAGCAATGCTCTGCAGACAGGAGGGGGCTGCACAGGAGCAATGCGCTGCAGACAGGAGGAGGCTGCACAGGAGCAATGCTCTGCAGAGAAGAGGCTGCACAGGAGCATTGCTCTGCAGAGAAGAGGCTGCACAGGAGCAATGCTCTGCACAGAGGAGGCTGCACAGGAGCATTGCTCTGCATGAGGGGAGGCTGCACAGGAGCATTGCTCTGCACAGAGGAGGCTGCACAGGAGCCTTGCTCTGCATGAGGGGAGGCTGCACAGGAGCATTGCTCTGCAGAGAGGAGGCTGCACAGGAGCAATGCTCTGCAGAGAGGAGGCTGCACAGGAGCATTGCTCTGCAGAGAGGAGGCTGCACAGGATCAATGCTCTGCAGAGAGGAGGCTGCACAGGAGCAATGCTCTGCAGATAGGAGGCTGCACAGGAGCAATGCTCTGCAGAGAGGAGGCTGCACAGGAGCAATGCTCTACAGTAAGGAGGCTGCACAGGAGCATTGCTCTGCAGAGAGGAGGCTGCACAGGAGCAATGCTCTACAGTAAGGAGGCTGCACAGGAGCAATGCTCTGCACAGAGGAGGCTGCACAGGAGCATTGCTCTGAAGAGAGGAGGCTGCACAGGAGCAATGCTCTACAGTAAGGAGGCTGCACAGGAGCAATGCTCTGCACAGAGGAGGCTGCACAGGAGCATTGCTCTGCATGAGGGGAGGCTGCACAGGAACAATGCTCTGCACAGAGGAGGCTGCACAGGAGCAATGCTCTGCAGAGAGGAGGCTGCACAGGAGCATTGCTCTGCAGAGAGGAGGCTGCACAGGAGCAATGCTCTGCAGAGAGGAGGCTGCACAGGAGCAATGCTCTGCAGAGAGGAGGCTGCACAGGAGCAATGCTCTGCACAGAGGTGCCTGCACAGGAGCATTGCTCTGCATGAGGGGAGGCTGCACAGGAGCAATGCTCTGCAGAGAGGAGGAAGCTGCACAGGAGTAATGCTCTGCAGAAAGGAGGAGGCTGCACAGGAGCAATGCTCTGCAGAGAGGAGGAGGCTGCACAGGAGCAATGCTCTACACTAATGAGGCTGCACAGGAGAAATACTCTGCAGAGAGGAGGCTGCACAGGAGCAATGCTCTGCAGAGAGGAGGCTGCACAGGAGCAATGCTCTGCAGAGAGGAGGCTGCACAGGAGCAATGCTCTACAGTAATGAGGCTGCACAGAAGCAATGCTCTGCAGAGAGGAGGAGGCTGCACAGGAGCAATGCTCTGCAGAAAGAAGGTGGCTGCACAGGAGCAATGCTCTGCAGAGAGGAGGAGGCTGCACAGGAGCAATGCTCTGCAGAAAGGAGGAGGCTGCACAGGAGCAATGCTCTGCAGAGAGGAGGAGGCTGCACAGGAGCAATGCTCTGCAGAGAGGAGGAGGCTGCACAGGCGCAATGCTCTGCAGAGAGGAGGAGGCTGCACAGGAGCAATGCTCTACACTAATGAGGCTGCACAGGAGAAATACTCTGCAGAGAGGAGGCTGCACAGGAGCAATGCTCTGCAGAGAGGAGGCTGCACAGGAGCAATGTTCTGCAGAGAGGAGGCTGCACAGGAGCAATGCTCTACAGTAATGAGGCTGCACAGGAGCAATGCTCTGCAGAGAGGAGGAGGCTGCACAGGAGCAATGCTCTGCTGAGAAGAGGAGGCTGCACAGGAGCAATGCTAGTGGTCATCCCTTAATTCCTCCACGCTTTTCCAGCGTGGCTATGATGGAGTGTGCTGGGGGACAGGTGGTGGTGGAGAATGGCCCTGCAGAAGCATCTCCTGTGACCTCCCAGAACATCCGGCAACGGAGTACCAATTGCGACCTTCAGCCCGGGCAGCGTTCAGAAGTATTAACACTGGAAGACAGTATTAATGTCAAGTACAGTGGACTTTCCTAATAAAAGGCATGTGTTGGCTGCTGACCTAAGTTGGCATTTTGTCCAGAGAAGGATTTATTTTTAGTTGCTTTTCAGTTATTCCTTAACTGAGGCCTTTTTTTTGTTAATTTTATTTTCCCCTTCCCAAGTTTTAATGCCATTTGTGATTCTGCCTGCTGGATTAGTGGGCATGCATGCAGCCTTTGGGCTACAACTCAAAGACCTTAATGAACTCTGCCTTCATGAGTTCACACCATTTTCAAGAGTTTGATGATCCCTGTGATGGTGGGTTTACACGCTCCAACATCAGTCCGATAGAGCGCGCTTTTTCTGGCCGGATTTCAAAGGATCGCAGGAATTTATCTAGATGTGTGGTGAGCACCTTGAACCTACAGGAATTTTACAACGTCTGAAAGTCAGAATTTTACAAAGTTTTCTAAAGTCTGAAAATTCAAAAATTCAATTTTTCCCAGAATAATTTTGTTTTAGTGCCAAATATTTTCATTTTTATGAGGATAGCAGGAAAAATTGGGTCTCAACCTTTGTTGTGCAATTTCTCCTGAGTACACTCATATTCCATATGTAGTGTAAAACCCCTGTCTGGGCGCATCGCAGGGCTCGGGAGGGAAGGAGTGGCAATTGATTTTTGGAGCACAGATTTTCTTAAAGTTGTTTAAGGACTCCATTTGCAGAGCCCCATAAATGCCAGAACTGCAGAAAGCCCCTTACGGCTGAAGGCACACTGTCATGCATCAAACACAGAACGTGTTTGATGCACGACAGTGATGCGAGTAAAATGAGTGTTTTGGGTGTGTTTGGTGCGAGTGTGGTGTGTGTGCATGGCTGTATGCATGTGAGTGTGCTGTGAGTGTGATGAGAGTGTGATGCGTGTTTTTGGTGTGTGTGGTGCGAGTGTGGTGTGTGTGGGTGAGTGTGCATGGCTGTATGCATGTGAGTGTGCTGTGAATGTGATGAGAGTGTGCTTCGTGAGTGCATGTGAGTGTGATGCTGTCCACGGTCATGAAGCAAACTTCAGGTCCGCGGAGAGCATTTACCGGCAAATTCAAACTCCGCGGCTGTCAAAGCTGTGGAGTATGAATGTGCTGGTTCACAGTACAGCAATCTATCATCTTGCACTGCTGTGAGAGGAGCCGCCGGCTTTTCTGAATAATCATCAAAAGCCGACAAATACCGGCTTTCCATAACTATAATGATTAACCCCTGCACTGCCAATGTATTAAGTCAGCATGTGTGGACACTGCCTGGAGACATGTTGGCAACACACAAAAAGCACATTAACCCTTTTAGCACCGGGTTAATAGCCGCATATTCAGCATCTGTGCTGATATGCAGTTTAACCCCGCAAATTACAAAAATGTCCCCAGCAGCTGGGTTCTTAATAATCATCTTGCACCGCTGTCACAATTTTTTTTTTCCAGTGGGAAGAGGGTCATGTGACACATCAAACTTATTGAGAATTTCATAAGAAAAACAATATAAAATAAGAATTCAGTTGCGCCACACTGTTTGCTAAAGGCAGAATCTCCGTTATATTAATTCCTCACTCACCTTGTCTGGTTGTGCCGTCTCTGCACAACCAGATAGTAGGCTCAGTGGTGAGGAAGGGATCCGAGACCTTTGCTCGCCGGTTCCTGGTTCCAGAATGAGCGCCCAGCTCCAGCTCGCTTCTCCGGGTCCCGTGATCAATTACGTGTCTATTGTGTCAGCCAGGTCCTTGTGTACAAAGCTGCTCTCTTCCACCACACTCCCCATAGGGAGGATAAGGTAAGGAACAATGCAGAAATGGTGGTATTTAGATTATGAGCGCTATACAAGGACACTACACTGATTAGTATTACCTTTAGGTCTTTATTGAATATTGACAAATGTGAGTCCTCGCCACAACATGTTTCAACGCTAATGCGTCTTCCACTTGAGGAAGACGCATTAGCGTTGAAACATGTTGTGGCGAGGACTCACATTTGTCAATATTCAATAAATACCTAAAGGTAATACTAATCAGTGCAGTGTCCTTGTATAGCGCTCATAATCTAAATACCACCATTTCTGCATTGTTCCATAAGAAAAACAATGGGATGGTATTGTGTGGCGTATGGGGTACAAAGATAGTGGGGCCATTCTTCATCAATGGAAACCTCAATGCCACTGGATATCTCGCTCATGTAGCAATTTCAGATATCCAGTGGCATTGATGTATCCATTGATGAAGAATGGCCCCACTATCTTTGTACCCCATATACCACATCATACCATCAATTTTTGTGTTTCAACAGTCTTGGAGGGATCTATCCACTGTGGGTTAGTGTCAGACCAATATTGGTGGTTTTGTTTGTTAACTTCACCATTCACAAAAAAGTTTGCCTCATCACTCATCTGAAGGCAATTGTCTATGCTGTGAAGATACGAGATGTGCAGCATCTGAAACAATGGATACTGGAAGCCTGTGCTAGCATTTCTTCTGCGGTGTTGCTATCAGTGTGTCAAGAGTGGGAGAAGAGGGTTGCATTGACAATCCAACACAATGGGCAGCACTTTGAACACATTTTATAAGTGGTCATAAACTTGCAAATAACTCATGAAAGAATAAAGTTAAGTTAAAACCAAGCATACCATTATTTTTCTTATGAAATTCTCAATAAGTTTGATGTGTCACCTGACACTCTTCCCATTGAAAAAAAAAAAAGTTGGATCCAAAATATCCGACTTCAAAATGGCCACCATGGTCACCACCCATCTGGAAAGGTTTTCCCCCTCCCATATACTACTGTGCCACAAACAGGAAGTTGATATCACCAACCAATCCCATTTTATTTAGGTGTATCCATATAAATGGCCCACCCTGTACTTCCTAGGTCGGTAAGTACATCCGACTTAAGATGTATAGGTACATCCCAGGTCATGAATAGATTATATTTGACACAGCAGTGACATAATCTAAAACTGGCTGTCCTGTAAAATTTGATGAAAATAAAAGAGGAAAATTGGTCTGGGAGGCTGCCACAATGTTTACAACAACATTAAAGCAGCTGCTGAAATATCTGTTTGTGTACTGCACGCAACAAAAGTTATATATTCTTCATATGTCTGGCCTGTGGGAAGGGTAGCAGGATGAAAGTATTTTCTTGCAAAGAAAAACATTCAAGCCTGACGATGTTTTCCCAAAACGTACATCAAAACTACAAAAAGCAGTTGGAAGATGTGTTATGGTCTGACAAGACCAAGTTTGAACTTTTTGGCCATAATTTCAAAAGGTATGTTTGATGCAAAGACAACTAAGCACATCACCAAAAGAACACCAAACCCACAGTGAAGTATGATGGAGCAAGCATTAAGCTTTGTGGCTGTTTTTAGCAGCTAGAAATAGGGCTTTAGACAAGGTGAAGGGAATTATGAACAGTCCCAAATATCAGTTAGTTTTGCAACAAAACCTTCAGGCCTCTGCTAAAAACATGAAGAGGAAGAGGAATTTCATTTTTCGACATGACAACTAATACATACATACATATATATCCAAATTAACAAAAAATGGCTTTCCCAGTAGAAGATTAACATTTTGGAATTACACAACCAGAGCCTAGATATTTTATATTCATTGCATATGTGTTCATTTTTTTTCTCTAATGTTGTAAGTCTCTGCTGTAATCTGCAATATGATATTTTTGAAATAGTGCGCAATACACAAGAGTCCCATTAACACAAATATTAATTTATAAAATATGAACAATGTTGATGATTCTTAATATTTTTTCGAAAATTCATAAGAAAGTGCCAGATGACCGAAAAAAATTCAAAAGGACTTACAGTAAGTTGAATACAAGAGTTATCATTACGAGCAGTCATTACTGATCGCACCATACAAGACTCTCATTTATCTGTGGAACTACAGACATTTTTTTGACTAGATTTGTAAATCATGTACACTGTGGCCCACATGTTTGTGCATCACCTTCAAGTGGATGAGAGTAATTGTTCAAAGAATTACCTCTTAATTAGTTATTGTTCAATTCAGACAGTACGGAAAGTGTTTTACACCACAAAAGGACTTCTCCAATGTGTCTACCAGAAACCACACGTTTATTCTCTAATTATTAGTAGCTGTGGTACAAGATATGAAATATGTAGATTGGGTCCATCAAGTGCACCATGCTCCACACAATGACAAATGTTAAAACCGCTTTACTTTATTTACAGAGGTGGGAAAAGTAAATGGAAATGGTGGGATGATGCTAGGTGTCCAATAGCGGCACCAAGCCTAATTTCGTTTAGGACAAGAGGCAGGGCTAAGAAGTTGCATTGTCTTGTCCACTGGTTAAAAGACTCCGCACACTGGACATACACCAGACTAAAGAGGAACATCACCTAAACTGGAAGTCCTATTTGCTTATCGGGGCACCATAAGAAAGTGAGTATGCACTTTAGTATTGAATATTACTATTGTTACAAAAAATGTTTAAATCGGAAGTAGACAAACAATAGTAGAAGCTCTTCAGGAAAATCTTTTCTAAGGTTTCGATCCCATGATGAGTTTTGGGTGAGATTTTTGATGTTACAGAATTTCTGCACCTATTATGTGAATTACCGTATGTTATTTGCGTTTCTATCGTGTTTTTAACGTAGCCTTTTTTTTGTCTCTTTTGGTGAGTCTTGCTCTAAATAAAGCTTCTTTGTTTTTGATACTCCCTGCTATTTGGCTTTAACAAAACTTTATTGATACAGTCATGTGCAGATTACATGTGGTTTTGATGCATTTCCACAGAAGAAACACAGTAAAAACACGTGTGCATTTTTTATCTGAAAACTCAGCGTAGCCACAAATGAAAATGACTTGCTGTAGATTTGAAATTTCTGACAAAGTACCTCGAAGTCCGCGCTGCTGCCACAATGGATACAGAAACACCAGAGACAATGGGATGTCTGCCGTTGTCTCTGGTGTTTCTGTATCCATTGTGGCAGCAGCGCGGACTTCGAGGTACTTTGTCCAGAAAATTTGTTGAAACCGCAGTGACCTGTGGAAGTACGGTCCCAGCAGCAGCTCCATTTTATGAGCTATCAAGCTGGTTGTGTGCTACACAACCCTACCAGGTGAGCAAATCTGATATCACATCTCTGATTCTGTCTAAAGGCCGCTTTACACGTCACAATATCGCAATGCAACTACGATAAAAAGTCACGTGGTAGGGGCGTTGCAGTTGATATCGTTCGTGCGTTGTGTCGTGTAAATGGGCAACGCAACTCAAAAACGATGCAACTACGATATCGTTTTTGAATTGTGCATGCTCTTCAACCGTGCAATATTGGCTAGGCGATCTGGCATGATCGTGCTGTGTGACAGCGCAACTACGATTTGGAGCGCAACTTCCCCTATTCACTACAATGTTAATTGGTCGTTCCCTGAGTTGCTCAGACGCAGTGTGCAAGAGGGGCGTACGGCATCGTAGTTGTGTTGCCTGCCAATATTTCCCTGTGTAACATCGCCTATGCGAATTTGGACAAGTGCCAAAAACGTGCGCGCTCCCGTAAGATCGTATGCAATATCGGATTGATATTGCGACGTGTAAAGCGGCCTTAAGAGATAAGACCCTATTGCGCATTCTCAACCCTCTAGATATGCTGTAGATTTGAAACACGCAACACACAGCATTTTTTATGTGTTTTATGCAGTTTTGTCACAAAACTTCATGCAAATCCTTATGCCAGAAAAGTCAATGAGTCCTGACTTGTTGTGCACATGTTGCTTAGTTTTCCTTTACATATTTGGTGCAGAAATAAATCTGCAGCATGTCAATTATTGTAGCGTTTTGGCAGATTTTTTCCACCCCAAATGCATTAAAAATGCAGGGAAAAAACACTTGTAACAAACGCATTACAAAACAGGTAAAAAAAAAATGCTTTACATATTTGTTTTTCCTGCATTTCTGCAACCAAATACTCAACGTGAATAAATACCTTAAAAATCTGCGTTTTTTAGTGCCGCAAAAATGTAGTGTCGAAAACTCACCTAAAATGTATCGTATTTGCAGCAGTTTTTTCTGCACCAAAAACCAGAGGGTTTTCAGAAAAAACGCTACATAAGATATGTTCATTTTTGATGCATTTTAACTTGCATTTGTCTCCCATTTATTTGAAATGCTGAAAGAATTAACATGCCACAAATTAAAAAAAAATGCATTGATAGAAAAATAAAGAGCGTGTGTATGGCGGCCGTCACACGGTTCAATATCGCTAGCGATATTGTTAGCGATCACATGCACGCGCGATCGCTAACAATATCGTTCACATCGTTGGTGAGCTGTCACACAGGCAGACTCACCAGCGATGTGGACCAGCGAGAACGCTGGTAACTATGGTACACATCGGGTTACTAGGCGCCGCGCGGCGCTTAGTAACCCAACGTTTACCGTAGATACCATCTCCCAGCATAGGCTCTGCCGCTGGGAGATCGTTCATCGTGGTGTTACACACCACGATGAGGCAGATTGATCAAGTGTTTATCGCTTGATATGAGCTCCGGCTCACAAATCTGCGATCAAACAATCAAGCGATTTTACATTGTAAAATCGCTCGGTTACACGCAGCGACGCACAAACGATATCGCTTAAGCGATCAAAAAGCAGATCGCTTAAGCGATATCGTGCATTATATTGATGCGTGTGACGGCCGCCTATGAGTTATCAGAAATCTCATGCATTTTACTTGTACTGTAAAAACTCTTTTTTAACCTTGGAAAAACACAACAAAATAATCAGGTATGAAAAATCCCATATATGTATGAATTACTGTATATGCCCATATTAGAAAAGTATTACATATCGTCTGTGCTTAGTTTGTGTGGGTCTTTGGGCCGCTTTACACACACCAACTTCTGTGTCCAACTTCTGAACAGATCTCTGGTTGCAGTGAAATCATGGACACATTGTTCCATTTTGTGGCTGTGTACAAATGGAACTATGTGTCCATGATTTCACTGCAACCAGCAAGTTGGTCAGAAGTTGGACAGATAAGTTGGTGTGTGTAAAGTGGCCATTTGTACTATTCTCTAATTAATTAGCATACTCTAATTGCTCATTATCCATGCAATACCCAAAAATAGGGTTTTCCCTTTTTTTTAAACCTTAACCTTTGTTCACATAACCAGTAGTTATTTACACATCTTAATTTGATTAGGGATCACAAAAACAGAAAGAAACTGGTAGTGTATGTGCACATGGTGCGTTTTTGATGCTTTTTTTGGTGCGGTTTTACCACAAATCTGCATGCCTATACTTACACCACTAAAGTCACTGAGAATCCTGAAGGTTTGTGCATATGTTGCTTCTTTTCCCTTGCAGATTTGATGCAGAAATAAATCGACAGCATGTAAATTTTTGGTACGTTCTTGCCTGTATCTTTCACCCTATCCAGCCATTGACTTCATTATGAAAAACACAGGCGAAAACGCATCAGAACCGCATTGCGTTTTGGGGCATTTTTCTTCCAGGAAATGCAGATTTGGTGCAGGAAATATCTGCAACAAATTCTCAACGTGAACACTTAAGGTCCCGTTCCACGCTTCAATGTGGCAGCGATCCGACCAACAATGGGGATCGCTGCCACATCGTGGACTGATTGCTGGTGAGCTGTCACACAGACAGACTCACCAGCGATCAGGACCAGCGAGCGCGCGGGTATCCAAGGTAAACAGCGAATAACTAAGCCACACGCTCTGCTTAGTTACCCGCTGTTTAACTTGGATACCAGCTGCCAGCGCTTGCTGTGAGGCGCTGGGGGCTCACTGATCGTTGCTCTCCCGTGGTCACACATAACGATGCTGCTCGTCCAGCAGGCGACCAATGACAGATATATGAACCGGTTCATAAATCTGCGATCAACGACGTATTGTTGATCGTTGATACGTGTCACACACAACAATGTCGTTTTGACATCGCTGCAACATCACAAAATCAGTGACATTGCAACAAAATCGTTAGCGATATCATTGTGTGAGATGGGGCCTTTAGCCTTCTAGTACAGGATCTATTCAACTGAATGGGAGCAGAAGGGTCATAAAATGTTTTCTGTTTCCGACCCTTCCAGATGCTATCCATTTTATTATCTGGATTAAAAAACTTTGAGGCTATCTACTATTGTGTATATACAGTATCAGTGTGTGTATATTTGCTGTGAATAAAAGATAAAGAATTAGGAAAAAAAAAACATATTTGCATTAATGGATGTAAAACAAAAAGAAAACAAAACTACGGTAATTACAAAAGTGTGGAGCCACTGATGGACCAAAAGTGGAGGTGCACAAAATGTTGTTAGATGGAAATAGTTATAATAATATTTATTCTTTTACATAGCACTATTGATTCCATAGCACTTTATATACATTTGCAACACTGTCCCATTGGGCTCACAATCTAAACATACTATCAGTATGTCTTTGAAATGAAATGTGGGCGGAATCCCATGCAAACACACAAACCCCTTGCAGATATTGTCCTTGGTGGGATTTTAACCCAGGACCCCAGTGCTGCAAGGCTGCAGTGTTAACCTCTGACCCCAGTGCTGCAAGGCTGCACTGTTAACCTCTGAGCCACCGTGACACCCATATGGGCATGTCCTTTTGCTTTTTTATTTTCTAGTCATTAAGTGCCAAAAAATTGTGGTTTTTTTGGCTTTTGTTTTTTTCTTGCCTTCTTTTAAGAGTACCTTTACACGTCGCAACATTGCATGTAATTTCACTTGCAACTTACTGGTTGCAGTGAAATCATGGACACATTGTTACATTTGTACACAGCCACAAAATAGAACAATGTGTCCATGATTTCACTGCAACCAGTAAGTTGCAAGTGAAATTGCATGCAATGTTGCGACGTGTAAAGGTACCCTAAGAGCCATAACATTTTTATTTTTTCATCAACATAGCTATATAGAGCTAGTTTTTTAAGGAAGGAGTTATTGTTTTCAATAGCACAATTCAATTTATCTTACAGTGCCCTGAAACATGGGGAAAAATTGCAAGTGTGATAAAATGGTGAAAATATGCATTTCTGATATTTGGGCTTTTCTGGGTGAGGGGTGGTTGTTTTTACAGTATTCATTGTGTGTTAAAAAATTAGCTGAAAACATGATTGTCCAGGTCGGTCTGATTACAGTGATACCAAACATGCATTGATTATTTTCTTTTCAACGTCCTTTTGTAGAAAAAGATGAATCACTATAAAAGGCTGCTTTCACATCAGCGTTTTTTTTTCGGCCGCACCTGCCGCAAGTGCCAAAACCGCACTTGCCGCACCTGCCGCAAGCCCGCATATACATTGTATGCGGCTTGCCGCAACTGTGCCGCAACTGTGCCGCAAGTGCAGCCGGTATGCGGTAATCACGGCAGATGCGTTTTTTTCACCGCATCTGCCGCGATTTAAAAAAAACGCTGATGTGAAAGTACCCTAAGGCTGCTTTCACATCAGCGGTTTGCGCTGATCGCGGCAGTTGCGGTGAAAAAAACGCAACTGCCGCGATTACCGCATAACGGCCGCACTTGCGGTTCACTTGCGACAAGCCCCATGCATTGTCTATGGGGCTTGCAGTAAGTGTGCAGCAGGTGCGGCAAGTGCGGCTTCGGCACTTGCGGCAAGTGCGGCTGCGAAAAAAACGCAGCATACCGCGGTTTTTTCGTGGCCGCACCTGCCACAAGTGCTGATACCGCAACTGTACCGCACTTGCCACACCTGCCGCAAGCCCCATAGACATTGCATGGGGCTTGCCGCAAGTGATCTGCAAGTGCGGCCGTTATGCGGTAATCGTGGCAGTTGCGTTTTTTTCACCGCAACTGCCGCGATCAGCGATTACCACTGATGAGAAAGCAGCCTTACACAAGTGCGTCTCAATGAATTAGAATATCATCTAAAAGTTATTTTGTTTCAGTAATTCAATTCAAAAAGTGAATCACATATATTATATAGAGGCATTACACACAGTGTGATCTATTTCAAGTGTATATTTCTGTAAATGTTATGGCCCCTTTACACGCAGCTACAGGTAACAGGTTTTCCACAGGTAACTTACTGGTTGCAGTGAAATCATGGAGACATAGTTCCATTTGTACACAGAAACAAGATAGAACCATGTCTCCATGATTTCACTGCAACCAGTAAGTTACCTGTGGAAAACCTGTTACCTGTAGCTGCGTGTAAAAGGGCCATTAATGATTATGTCTTACAGCCAATGAAAACCCAAAAGTCATTAACTCAGAAAATTAAAGCAGGGAGGATGAAGGGTTAAAAACGATGCTGCCATATTCCAAGAGGCATCAAAGGATGAATATAATATTGATTATTAGCATTTCAAGGCTCCCAGAAACGTCCTGACACATGGCAATATGATATTGATTTGTCCTGAGTAAGGGGTCGGGGAGTCCTGAAATGCATTGACTAATAAATCAATATTATATTCACCCTATGATGTCTCATGGAATACGGCAGCGCGGTTTTTAACCCTTCATCCTCCCTACTCTATACGCACCACGCTCAGGACTGCAGCAGCAGTGATATGCTTTTATAGTGGTTGTGACTCTCACAACCACACAAGGTGAAGCCTCTGATATCTATTTAGGTAATATTTTATCTCTCAGACCCTTCATCCTCCCTATTTTAATTTTCGGAGATAATGACCTTTGGGTTTTCATTGGCTGTAAGCCACATTTGTCAATATTAACATAAATAAACACATGAAATAGATCACTGTATGTAATGACTCTATATAATATATGTGTTCCACTTTTAGTATTGAATTACTGAAATACATTGTCTTTTTGATGATATTCTAATTCATTGAAATGCCCCTGTAGATCTGAGCAATTTGTGCAAGGTATTAAGCATTTTATTCTTTTCCACACTGGTTTAATATACCGTACTAAGGGTGCTTTCACATCTGCGTTTTTCGTAATTCGCGGCAGATGCGGTGAAAAAACCGCATCTGCCGCGTTTGCCGCATAACGGTTCCACTTGCGGCACGGTTGCGGTTTTTTCCATAGGAAGTATAGGGGGACTTGCGGCAGATGCGGCAAGTGCGGTATTGCACTTGCGGCAGGTGCGGCAGCGAAAAAAACCGCAGTAAGCCGCGGTTTTTTTCTCTGCCGCACCTGCCGCAAGTGCAATACCGCACTTGCCGCATCTGCCGCAAGTCCCCTATACTTCCTATGGAAAAAACCGCAACCGTGCCGCAAGTGGAACCGTTATGCGGCAAACGCGGCAGATGCGGTTTTTTCACCGCATCTGCCGCGAATTACGAAAAACGCAGATGTGAAAGCACCCTTAGAACAAGGTTAAAAGGGACTAAAATAACATACATCCATTAGGTTTTATGAAAAATTATTTTATTTTGCAATATAGCTGCCTATACAAGTGCAATATCTGCAGAATATAGTGTTTAGAATTACGTTTCCTACATTCCAGAAAAAAATATTCACATATAACAATCTCATATGTCATGTATAACCTAAAGCTGATGTCTGTAGCTGATTAATAAAAAGAAAAAATACTCGATGTACTAACATTTGTCTTTCAGGGTATGTGGACACGTTGAGTATTAGGTGTTTTCTGAATGGTGTTGGCAGGAAACACACTGCGTACAATATGCGTGTTTTAATGTGTTTTTAATGGGTTTTATTTGGGTTTTTCACTGTTCATGGGAGTAAGGGCCGCTTTACACACACCAACCTCTGTGACCAACTTCTGAACAGATCTCTGATTGCAGTGAAATCATGGACACATTGTTCCATTTTGTGGCTGTGTACAAATGTAACAATGTGTCCATGATTTCACTGCAACCAGAGATCTGTTCAGAAGTTGGACACAGAAGTTGGTGTGTGTAAAGCGGCCCAAAAAGCTTGCAAAAATGCCGAAACAACTGACTTCCCACCAATTTAACAAAAAAACACATTGTTGATTGAATCTGCTAGGACAAATTAAGCGTCGTGTGTGTGAGCTTTTCAGAAATCTCATTCTCTTTGCAATTGCAACTGTTTACCCTTGAAAAATGTATATAAAAATGCAACGTGTGAATGTGTTGGTAAGACATAATTAATTATTGCATTTTGCTTTTCAGAAAATAATCACATCTCCGGCAGATCTGTCTGGAGCTTATGAATTGCCCAAGGAGCAGTGCATTCACTATTGGTAGATTCACTATAGAGAGAGTCTCCATGTCTGGCCGTTGTGGCAGCTGGGCTCCTAACAGAATCCCTGAATCCACTGACCAAATTTCCTATATAGTTTATGGATCTGAAGATCGAGCAAGTTACAAAAATGTCCAAAAAATGGCTGCTGAGAATGACCGTGCCCATGTACTTGAGAAGTGCGATTACCAAACTTCAGGGTATTCTCCAAAGAGAAATACAAAGATGGCTTTCACAAATACATCAGATAGTGTGGAGTCTCTCGCATGTTCATCTGCCAGTGATGAGCTCTCCTCGGGATACACCTCCACTACTGATGGGCTAGCATTAGATGGACCAGAAGAGCAGGTAGAAGAAGCTCTGAATCACCTTAACCAGTCAATTGAGGACTTTAATACAGGACTTCAGATGATTTCATGCTCCAATGACAATCAAGAATATGAAATGGTTGGGAATTGTGGAGAAACAGATAACTCTTTGTCAGCAGGCATCTGCCTAACCCCTGCACATCTACCTATAAGTAATAAACTGATTGATTACAATACTCTGGATGCCATGCCGAGACGTGAACATTACATCAACTCTTTAGTCCCTGGAAGACTGAAAAGGTGTCGTCCATCTCTTGATCTTCTGCGAAATGCCATAGTGGTAAGTCAGCATATTGTGATATAAAGCAGGTAAATATCTTGTCTACTTTTTATGGCTTCATATCATGTGCTTTCTTCTTTTTCATAAAAAAAAACCATGCTGTCTTTAGGATGAACAGCAGCTGGTTCCAGTACACTTGGATCATGATGTAGAAATCTGTGATAAAGACAATCTGGAATTAGAGGATAAGACTGATAATAAAGATAAGAAAAAGAATTCTGAACCCGTTCGATTTGGGTGGATCAAGGGTGTGATGGTAAGAAGACTTTACAATCGGTTCAGGGGTTGCAATCGCACCAGTGCCCTGGAGCCTAGGGGGCCCCAAAAGCCCCTTTGGTCTATTGAAAAAGTTTACTGCTATTAAAGATTTGCAATAATCAGGGAAACACTGAAGCTTTCACATCAGGGTCCATGAGCTTCAAGTTACACAACTGACCAGGACCACTTAGAAGAGCATCTTAATGACCTACAAGCATCCTAAATATTTGCATATTGAAACCTGTTCAATACTTTAATATATTTATTATGTTATATCCATTCTCTTTTCAGATCCGATGCATGTTAAATATCTGGGGTGTCATCCTGTACTTGAGGTTACCATGGATCACAGCACAAGCTGGAATAGGTAGGGACAATGAGATACACTAAATCAGTGTTTCCCAACTCCAGTCCTCAAGGCACACCAACAGGTCATGTTTTCAGGATTTCCTTAAGGTAGTGTCACACCAGGCAATGTCGCCCGCGACATCGCCGAAAAGTGACGTAACAGCGATGTCGCGGGCGATATTGCAAGTGCGTCGCGCTGTGTGACAGCGCAACGCAACTGCAAATTATCGCTGGTAGCAGGTTGACAGGTTTATGAACATGTTCATAAAACTGTCAACCTGCGACCAGCGATTAGGCTGGATCGCGCCGTCTGACACTGTTGACGGCGCGATCCAGCCTATATCGCAGCGTTCCTGAGCCCAGCCCAGCGAGCGATGGCTCCGCCCACATCACCGCCGCATCACCGGCAACGTCGTGCCGTGTGACAGCTGGCCTGCGATGTTGGAAGCGAGCGTGCACCTGCACATCGCTTCCGACATCGCAGGCCAGATCGCCTAGTGTGACACTACCTTTAGGATTGCATAGGTGATAATTTAATCACTTGCACAGGGGATAATTCCATCATCTGTCTAATGATAAGGAAATCCTGAAAACATGACCTGTTGGTGTGCCTTGAGGACTGGAGTTGGGAAACACTGCACTAAATAATATGATTCGGATACACACAATATAATATGAACATATCATCTCTTGTGTTTTCTTAATTTATTTTTCTGGCTTATTTTATTTAAATACCACATTACAGTATAATTAAGCTATGAAATATTAGGAGAACATACAGAATATGGAAAGAGGGAATTCTAGGAATTGGTAAAATATAGACATGGAAAAGGAATAGACGTTCAGAATCTACTATGAAGAGAAAGCCTACGATGGACAAATACAGTAGATTATCTGTGAAGAAAATGAATATTAGTGGAGTTCATAGGAACAGGTCCATGTAGAGGAAAGTTTGTAGCAGCACATGCTTGTATATAAATATACACATGGGAAAGTCACTAAAACTACCATATTTTCCTGTTCTTTTGTTTAGGTCTCACGTGGCTCATCATTTTGATGTCTGTTCTTGTAACATCTATCACTGGCTTGTCCATTTCTGCTATCTCTACTAATGGCAAAGTTAAATCGGGTAAGATCTGCCAGACTTTTAGTAATATAGTAGCCTCGATCTCCATCGTGGATTACAAACAAATGGTGTTAATCATTACTGCTATTTTTTTTTAGAGCGGTTGACCATGTGCTATTTGGGTGCAACAGACCAACTAGAGTTAATGTGCAAGGCCAAATTAGAGATGATATGATAGACGAGCTTGGAGAATCAAGAGATGGGACACCTGTGTAGTGTTCAGCATAATGAATTCTACTATATTGGAATGCAAGAAGGGTTTATGTACACCCTTGACCTTGAAAGAAGGCTACATTCTGTGCCAAACAGCAAGCAAAGATTATAGAACATGTTTGAGTTTAGGGATATATCTCAGTCCCTCAGGAATTTTGGAGCAATAGGGGAAATGTGCAGGAGAGTTGCAGTGTAGAGGTGCTACACGGTGAATCTGACACATAAGATGGAGGCAAAAAAGAGCTGTGTCTGTCACAGTGTCAACACGTTCTCAATCACTTAGGCTGGGTTCACATCTGCGTTTGCAAATGCAGGGCAAACGCTGCCATACTGATGTGAACGCAGCGGAGAATCTCCGCATGCGTTCACATCGGTATGGTGCCCGGCCAGTCAATCAGCGATCTCGGCGGCGGCAGAGATCTCCTCCTCCCGGTGGTGTCGGCTCGGTAGAAACAGTTGATCTGACAGCTGTTTAAATCTCCCGTGCCGAAACCGAATAGGTGATGTCGTCGCGGGAGGTTTAAACAGCTGTCAGATCAGCTGTTCCTTCAAATCTCCCGTGCCGACACCGCCGGGAGATTAGCGGCGGCCGTGTTCCTGAGATCAGCAGCTACTCCAGCTGATCTCCCGGTGGCTGCTGCTGATCTCCCGGTAGCCGCCGCTGATCTCCCAGCGGCCGCTGCGAGAGTGATTTCATGAGATCCGCAGTATTCTCCTGTGCTGTCATGTGGAGGACTTCAGATCTATTGACTTCCATGCATTGTTTGTGCGCTTGCTGATAAAATAAGCGACCGTTAACGCACAAAAAATCAACAGGCTCGGAGGAGGGTGCATAAATTATACGCATCCGAACGCAACCGCAACTGCAATGTTAAAAACCGCAATGTTAAACATAGGAACGCAGTGCGCATGCTTTGGCTGCGTTGTGTTACTGTGTGGTCCAAACACAAATGTAAACCCAGCCTTATATAAGCTGTAATACTAGCTCAAATACAAGCATAACACTGTTTTTTATTAACCTTGATAATAAGCATGTATGGCAGTGCTGTCCAACTCCAGTCCTCAAAATCCACCAATGGTGCATGTTTTTAGGATTTTCCCAATCATTGCACAGATGATGGAAATTATCTCCTGGGTAATACTAAAGAAATCCTGAAAACATGATCTGTCAGTCGCTCTTGAGGACTGGACTTGGGAAACATTTATTATGGAAACAATGTAAGACTCTTACCTACAGGGTGGGCCATTTATATGGATGCACCTAAATAAAATGGGAATGGTTGGTGATATTAACTTCCTGTTTGTGGCACATTAGTATATGGGAGGGGAAAACTTTCCAGATGGTGGTGACTATGGCGGCTATTTTGAAGTCCAACTTTATCTTTTTCAATGGGAAGAGGGTCATGTGACACATCAAACCTATTGAGAATTTCATAAGAAAAACAATGGTTTTAACGTAACTTTATTCTTTCATGAGTTATTTACAAGTTTATGAACACATAAAATAACAAAGGGAAGAACACTTGCGCGCCCTAAGTTAGTGGCCTTTTTTTAGTGGTATAAAAAACTGCAGCTGTATCCAATAAATGTTAATAACTGTATTCATTTTACATTTGTAAAAAATATTGAAGTAATAGAAAAATTATTTCTAAAATAATAGTAAATAAAAAGTATTTTAGTGCAGTGTGAAAGGAGCTGCAAATGGAGGATGGGGTCCGCACCAGTACACCTATCAAGGGAAAATAAAGTGAATCTTAGTCCATTGCGCTGACTTCAAGAAATGTATTATCTAAAAATAACACTACTTAAATAAGTACCTGTATGATCTATAGAGTTTTTCAGATAGGTGAATATAAAGAGAGTGTTGTTGATAATATTTATAAAAAAAATAACTTGCTATAGATTTACATTTTTTAAAAGAAAATTTTGTTCTAATTTTATATTAACAGGTACAATAGCAATCAACAACACCTTCTTTACATTCACCTATCGGAAAAGACCCTATAGATCAGAGGTCCCCAACTCCAGGCCTCAAGGGCCGCCAACAGTGCAGGTTTTCAGGATTTCCTTAGTATTGCACAGGTGCTAATGTGATCATCTGCATAGGTAATGATTCCAAGCCCTGTGCAATACTAAGGAAATCCTGAAAACCTGCACTGTTGGCGGCCCTTGAGGCCTGGATTTGGGGACCTCTGCTATAGATCATACAGGTACTTATTTATTTATGTATTGATATTTTTAGATAAAAAATTATTCATTGAAGTCAGCGCAATGGACTAAGGTTCACTTATAAAATGTGTTCAAAGTGCTGCCCATTGTGTTGGATTGTCAATCCAACCCTCTTCTCCCACTCTTGACACACTGATAGCAACACTGCAGAAGAAATGCTAGCACAGGCTTCCAGTATCCCTTGTTTCAGATGCTGCACATCTTGTATTTTCACAGCATAGACAATTGCCTTCAGATGAGTGATGAGGCAAACTTTTTTGTTAAGTTAACAAACAAAACCACCACTATTGGTCTGACACTAACCCACAGTGGATAGATCCATCCAAGACTGCTGGAACACAAAAATTGATGGTATGGTGTGGTATATGGGGTACAAAGATAGTGGGGTCATTCTTTATCAGTGGAAACCTCAATGCCACTGGATATCTGAATCATGTAGCAATTTCAGATATCCAATGGCATTGAGGTTACCATTGATGAAGAATGGCCCCACTATCTTTGTCCCCCATATACCACACCGCGTGCTGCCTAGATACCCGGTGTTTACCATGGTTACCAGCAGGGGTGAACTAACCCTCCCTGCCGCCTGAGTGCAGAGCTGGGGGGGTGCTTTCAGAGGGACCCGCGCTGAACTGAGGAGCAGGGAGAGCAGGCTGGGGATTGCAGCTGCAGTGGTACCTGTTCTCAGTGTACAGCTCAGCTGCTCTGGGCGCCGCCCCCTGCCACTCTGACGCTCCCCTGAGGCTGGTAACTATGATAAACAGCGGGCGCTGCCTGGATACCCGCAGTTTATCATAGTTACCAGCATCCTCCCTGCTTACAGGCAGCGCTAAGCAGGGAGAACGCTGGTATCAGCGATGTGGGAGGTGGTTCCCATGCCCTGATCGCTGGGTAGATCTGCCTGTTTGACTACTCCCCAGCGATCAGGTAACGACGCTCCAGCGATCCCGGCAGGTCTTTATCGCTGTCGGGATCGCTGGAGCGATCGTTATGTGACACAGGGCCTTTAGTTCACCAACAATGCCGCCTCTTGTGTGTCTCTTAAACAACTGTGTCAGAGGAGTGGGCTAGCCTAGCGAAGTTTAAGAACTAAATCAACACATGGAGAAGAGATGTGCTTTCAAGTATCAAAACCAATGAGTAAGTGGATTTGACTTGACCCAGGATCAGCACTGCAATCTCAACTTCAAGGCGACTTTTAATTAAGGTAAATTATAGAGATTAATCAAAATCTTATCTAACTAGACAGCCCACTTAAAGGGAACCAATCTTCAGTTAGTTAAGTTAGAACTTAAGTAAGTTAGAACGTAATAGAAACGCCATACAAGCACTAGGATGGTGACTTGAATCATACCTGCATTCTTCTGACTAGATGGTTGCTTGCAGAAATAAGGTTAACAAGTTTGAAGAAATGTGTGAAGTGGTGTGGGACTTTGTGGGTGGCATGCTCTGTATAGATACCTGCTCCTGCTTTCATCTGTCTTCTCTGCCATGATAAAATATAACATGTATTTCCTTGGCTTACAGGTGGAACATATTTCCTCATCTCTCGAAGTTTGGGACCAGAGTTAGGAGGTTCTATTGGACTTATATTTGCTTTTGCCAATGCAGTTGCAGTTGCTATGCACACCGTAGGCTTTGCCGAGACAGTTCGAGATCTACTTATTGTAAGTTTGTGTTTTTGCCTTCTATGCTATATATATAGTTTAAAATAAAACAAAATCAATAGGAAAGGATATTGATGAAGTGTGTTCCTAACTGTCTATTGAACTTTTATTGTTAGGAATATAAAGCTGTGATTGTCGACCCTGTCAATGACATCAGAATCATTGGTGTAGTTACCGTGACTGTTCTTCTATTCATTTCACTAGCTGGCATGGAATGGGAAGCAAAGGTCTGTATAGTGGAATACATTTTATACTATTATTCTTTGGGTCTAGCTGTTTCCGGTCATAATAAACTCTTATTTAGTACAGATAAACTAATAGGTATCTATTTTCTCCAGGCACAAATTGTGTTCTTCATTGTCATCATGGTGTCGTTCGCAAGCTACTTAGTGGGGACAGTATTACCTCCTAGTGAAGAGAAACAAAGTAAAGGATTCTTCAGTTACCAAGGTGAAAACCGCCATAGACAATTAGGCTCGGTTCAGATGGGTGTCATAATAATCAGGCCTCTCAAGTATACAAATTGTGTCCGGATGTGATTGGCTCTGGCTGTAACTGTGCACTAGTACACATTGCAGATGGACTAGATTAGAATACTCTATTTGTTCTTGAGATTCATGGAGAAAATTGCTCATATGTACTAGCACGTAGCCTACAATTGGACCCCATGCTCAGTTGAACCCTCCTTAGACATGAGCATCTGTCAGAATGTAAAAAAGTTAAATGAAATCAAAGCTTTAATCGAAAGAAATGCAAAAGCCTTTGTTAGATTTTTTTCCATCAGTGCACATTTGATCATATCTATGTGTAATTTGTTCATGTGGTTATGGTATGAATTCATTGTACTACTGCTGTATCTAAGCTCTCCTGCATCCCATCTCTATGTACCTTGCATAAGTCTGTTATGGAATGTCATATTCTTCCGCCCAATATTCCCTCATCTGCTGTGTAACTTACACATATCCATATTCTTTCATCCTGCTTGTGTCTCTTCCTCCTGCTGATTTACCTCCAAATGTTTCTATTACCAGCAATCTGTTAATTTGCCCCTGGTGTGTTGTGTCCTGTCTCCCTCCTCTGACCCCCTCTCCTACTTATGTGGTTCTTTCTCTGCACACCCTATGAGTTATAAATTAGGGCAGGCCTGTGTGTGATTTCACAAAGTGGGATTTCAGTAAGTGGTCAGTAGAGATATTCCAGAGATAAATCAGAAGGTACCAGATATACCCATCTGCTGACTCACTCTACTACTTTGCTCTCTCACTAATACTTCCACCATGCTTACTTATGCCCTAACAGTAATTGCTCCACTAATCCTTTCCTCTCTCACTACCACCAAACTCCATCACTCCCAACACAAATATGTATCTCCCCATCCCTCTTACCTTGCCACCTGAGCTCCTCTGCTAATCTGCTTCTCAATCTCACAACTCTCCTACAGAAACACAAAACAAGCCGGCCACTCTCATTCTCCCACCTTCTTGCCCTCTGTTTGCTTCTCTTATCCGCTGGCGACATATCTCCCAATCTAGGACCTCCACAGCCAACATTCCCCACTATTCCTCCCTCCTATCACCTCACACATGCAAGAAACAGCCGCAATCTCCTAAATATAATACCCATTCCACTGACACCCTCTCCAGCGCCCTGTCTCTTTGGAGCACTCTGGAATGCCCTTTCCACCTGTAATAAACTCCACGTCATTCACGACCGCTTTACCTCTAGCAGACTCTTCTTCCTGGGCCTCACAGAAACATCGCTGACACCCTCCGACATGGCCTCCCCTGCTGCGCTGTGTACTGCAGACTTCATTTCTCCCACAGACCTCGCACTGGCAACAAACATGGTGGAGGAGTGGGTCTTCTCCTTTCTAGCAACTGCACCTTCAACTCAATTCCTCCTCCTCGCTCTTATCCTCTCATCTTTTGAAGTGCACTCTGTCCGTATTTACTCTCCTTCCAACCTCCAAGTGGCCGTCATTTATCGACCCCCTGGACCGACCACTGCCTTCTTTGATCAATTCTCCATCTGGCTTCTATACTTCTCTCTGCCGACATTCCCACCATCATAATGGGCGACTTCAACATCCCCATTGATACCCACCAGTCAACAGCCTCCAAACTCCTGTCACTTGCTTCATCCTTTGGCCTTTCTTAATAGTCCACCACAGCCACCCACACAGACCTCATCTTTACCCGTCTCTGCTCCTTAACTAAACCCACAACCTCCCCTCATAATCTCCCGCCTCGACTACTGCAACCTCCTATGTGGCCTTCCTGCTAACACTCCGCTCCAATCTGTCCTTAACTCTGCTGCCCGACTAATCCACCTCTTTTCTCGCTATTCCTCCACTTCTCCCCTCTGCAAATCCCTCCACTGGCTCCCAATTCACCAACGTATCCAATTCAAAGTACTATCACTGACTTACAAAGCCGGCCACAATCTATCCCTCCATATATCTCTGAACTAATCTCCCGATATCATCCAACTCGTAATCTTCGATCCTCCCAAGACTTCCTACTTTCCTCCACACTTGTACATTCCTCATCTAACTGCTTGCAAGACTTAGCCCAAGCATCCCCCATTCTCTGGAATTCTACACCCCAAAACGTCCGACTGTCCCCCAAACTCGTAATCTTCAAGTGGAATCTGAAAACCCATGTCTTCAGAACAGCCTACACCCTGCAATGACCACAGTGCCAGCTCACCACCACTGAACCCGGTGCTCCACCACCACTGGACCTGGCGTTCCATCCATCGGACCCGGCACCCCAGCACCACCAGAGCGGACCCAACCTACTGTCTCGATCCCCACTGCCCTGTAGAATGTAACCCTGCAAGGGCAGGGTCCTCTCTCCCCTCTGTATCAGTCTGTCACTGTTAGTTTGTTCATTGTATTTTTAACTTGTTTGTATGTAATCCTTTCTCATGTACAGCATCATGGAATCAATGGTGCTCTACAAATAAATAATAATAATAATTATAATATGCACACAGGGTCAATCTTCTTGGAAAATATTGTTCCCAACTGGCGTGGGGAAACTGGCACATTCTTTGGAATGTTTTCTATATTCTTTCCATCTGCTACTGGCATCCTTGCAGGTGCAAACATCTCAGGAGACCTTAAGGTATGACGGTCTTAATTTTGTTATTAAAGAGATCATAGTGACATATGTAGGTATTTATCTATACAGTTGTAGCATTGCAGTATTTCTTAGAGGAGCTGTCCAATAATTAGACAACTCCTTCTTAAAAATTATAATCTCCTTCGAAAATAATAAATACCCTACGCTCACCTATGTATCAGTCCCATTCTATGTGATGCAATGTTGGCACTGGGTCCCACAAGGCTCACGTGACATTGTTATGCCACAAGAGCCTTGTAGCCAATCAGCAGCTGCTTTGAGCAGCACTTCTCACACCTCTCCTGAACATCCGTGGTTCATCAGAAAGTAGTGAGAGTACAGCAATTCAATAGCAGCCACTGATTTGCTGCCGAGCTCATGTGGCATAACAATGTCATGAGAACATTGGGGGATCCGGCAACAACATTGCTGAAATGGTGCTGGAACAGGATTTGAATATAGGGTATTTTTATTTTACAAGAGGTTAAATAGCATTTAAGATAGTCCTAATAGCGGACAACCCCTTTAAGTCTGATCTTTTAATGTATATTTCAGGATCCAGCAGTAGCCATACCTAAAGGAACCCTGATGTCCATATTTTGGACTACAGTATCATACCTTGCTATCTCAGCAACCATAGGTGAGTACCAGGCTGAGCACATCAACTCAGTGGATAAAATACAATGGAACCTTGGATTACAAGTAACTTGGTCTGAGAGCATTTTGCAAGACAAGCTAATATTTTAAAATAAATTGTAACTTGGTATAAGAGCAAGATTTACAATAAGAGCATCATATGAGCCCTCCCCATCCCTCAACAGTTATGTATCTTGTTCCCTGCACAGATACAGTTCAGTACTAGTAATACTCCCCGCTTCTAGCGCATTTGCATAAGCCATCAATTGCAGTCTTTTCCTCCCTTCTGGCTTCCGGCATTTGCGTGTTCACCGCACTCTGAACATGGAGCCTCCATACTTGATACTGTACATGTGTGATGCTGCTACTAAACCAACTTTAGGTACTGTAACTGATTAACTTCCTGCACATATGTAGACTGTATATACTATAGAACTGCAATTAATTGCAGAACTGTAATATATTTTTTTCAATACAGTAGATATTTTTGGGCTGTGAAACTAATCATCTGCATTTCAATGATTTCTTATGGGAAAATTTGCTTTGATATACAAGTGATTTTGATTACAAGCACATTCCCGGAACATTCGTAATCCAAGGTTTCACTGTACTGCGAATGTTATTCATTTGTATAAATATTTATTTGATCCAAACATTTGTATCATATATCCGTACAGGTTCTTGTGTCCTCCGTGACGCCTCTGGCATCATAAATGACACAATAGCTCTAAATAACACAGACTGCCAGGGACTGAGCTGTCAATTCGGATGGGATTTTAGCGAATGTCGCCAAAATGAAACGTGCTACTATGGCCTAGCAAACCATTATCAGGTGAAAAAAGTGTTATGGATATAAGAAAGAAATTTAAATGAATGTCATTTTGTTTTATTTTCATATTAAGTTTTTATCCCCAATATTAAAGCCGAATAAAATAAAGATAAAAGTTAAAAATCTAATGTACAGAAATCTGCCATTTAGTGATTTTTTTGCTTACGGATTATGGGAATAAAATTGAAATATATGGAATATTTTACTTTAAATTCCTGAATTTTTATTGTAGGCAATGAGCATGGTATCTGCATTCAGCCCCCTCATCACAGCGGGAATCTTTGCAGCCACTCTGTCCTCCGCTTTGGCCTGCCTGGTCTCTGCCCCCAAAGTCTTCCAGGTATGAGGATATTTTAAATATCTCTTGATTTGTGAGATGTTCACTTCATTTTGTACCTTTCAGACCATGAAGCATAAGATGGCATACTGCATATGTTCTCATTTTAAACCAAATATGTATATCTATGGCAGCACTGATATGGTACAATATTATGAACACTTACATCATATCTTCCAGTATTATTATTTATTTTTTATATATAGAGCACCATTGACTCCATGGTGCTGTACATGAAAAAGGGTTACTAACAAAACAAGTTAAAATTACAATGAACAAACTTATTTGACAGACTGGTACAGATGGACCCTGCCATTGTGGGCTTAAATTTTACAAGGTAATGGGGAGGGACACAGTAGCTTGGGTCAGCTCCGATTGTGGTGGAGCACCAACTTTGATGGTGATGGAGCACTGACTGATGGTGGTGGAGCGGCAGGCCCGATGGTGGTGGAGCACCGACTCCGATGGTGGTGGAGCGACAGACACAGTGGTGGTGGAGCACCGGCTTCGATGGGGGTGGAGCACCACGCCCGATGGTGGTGGAGCACCGGCTCGATGGGTCGATGGTGGAGGCAGCGATGGTGGAGCACCAAAGGCTCTGATGGGGTGGAGCACCACGCCCGGTGGTGATGGAACGCCAATATATACACATGTCTATTATAGGTGGCTCAAACGTTTTTTTGGCCACTTACACAAGCGTATAACTCGGAAGAGTGCTATCCAATGTTTTATCGTATAATGCTCTGTCCAGTGTTACACTATGGGGCAATGCAGACTTTGCAGACTTGGTTTATTTCTTGTGCCGATTTGGCATGATGGAATGCATGTAGTAGTGGCTCCGCAAATTAAATCACGCCTACATATTAAAATGTATGTTTGTGCATAAATCATCAGGCTGCATAGGTATGTGAACACAAACAACAGAGATCGAGAAATTAAGTTCTCCCTCTTCCCTTCACCTGTACTTCGATTCACGCAGTCAAAGAATCCAATTACAGCAAGTGGACCCTCAGCTCAAATTCTGATCAGAGTTTGAGCCAAGTCTTATTAGCATTATCGAGAGAATCATCACTCATGTGAGCGAGCTTTTTGATGTGTTTCCTTATCTCTAATACATTAATGCCTCTTTACAGTGCCTGTGTAAGGATAAGCTATACCCCTTTATTGGATTCTTTGGCAAGGGCTATGGGAAGAACAATGAGCCTATCCGTGGATACCTCCTCACTTTTATTATTGCCATTGCATTTATCCTTATTGGTAAGTGTATTCTACATGTGAGTCTGCTCCAATGATACAACGGCTGGTGATATCTAGTAGAGTGTTTAGGTCATATTCATGAAAGCTAGTATAGATAAAATGTGTTGTCCTTTCCTGTGTGGATACATAGTGGTGAGAGTGCTATACACAGAAGCAGAATGTCATATCAAAGGGAATGTCCACTTAATATCTGATCATTATATGATTACAAACAACTTACAAATATACTTTTACTTCCAAATATGTCCCTGAGTATACAATGTTTCCCCCAAAACAAGACAGGGTCTTATTAATTTTTGCTCTAAACGATGGTTTCAGGGGATGTCTTATTTTCTTTTTCCATAAACAAGAATCTACATTTATTCTTGAATAAAAAAAAATCAAAATTTATTCAAGTGACATATCTGGCCTGATTTGTTCCAAAATGTATTAGTGTGTTCCACTTCCATCCACAGTATTAAAGGGAACCTGTCAGGTGGTTTATGCCCCCCCAGCTATCACTGTCTATAGCTGCAGCTTTATAATACTATTCTAATCATCTCTGTCTGAGCTCATAGTGTAATGTGAAAGGTGGGAAAAAAAGCATTTATACACTTACATTTCCTTATGTAATGAGGCAGTCAGTCCCCACCTTGGAAGACGGGGACTGTTTGGCAGGTTAATAGTTAACATTTCAGCCTTGTGCTAGAACATGTTGGGAGACCTGATGTGATGTCACAACCATGTGACTAAAATAGACGGAGCTAAGTTCTCATAGAACATTATATGTTTGCTGGCTTAGCTCCGCCCACTATGGTCACATGATCGTTACATCACACAGGTCCTTTAGCTAACCAAGTTAAAAGTGAGTTAACTATTATCCTGCCAGACAGTCTCCCTCCTCCAAGGTGGGGACTGAAATGTAAGTGTGTAAATGCTTTTTCTTCACCTTTCACATTACACTATGAGCTCAGATAGGGATGATTAGACTAGTACTATGAAGCTAGGTTATCCCCTAGGGGAAGGAACACGATCCAATGGTCATATATAATGAAAATATTAATTTTTATTAATCAGAGATTACGCGGTACAGGGGGTGAGAGTGAGGTAGAGAATCAGCAATGATACCACTTAGTTTAACAATATTATAACCTATGTATACTTCCAATACATGACATAGACTCTCCATTAATTATTGGTCAAAAGTACACATAATTCCATTCAAGGTAGTGAACCAATTCAATTCTTGATTGATATCTAACAAAGATCTCTTGTATATTTTGTATACAGTATATATTACACACTAGATATCCATAAGAATGTGGTTTGTAAGGCTTATTTCACATATAGTTCATAGAGCAAAAATAGATAAGGTCAGAGATGGCATATCTTTATAGTGCCCTACACATGTAACTCACAACTGCTCTCATATTAATGTGGTTGCAATTTATCACCATATAATATATACACCAATATCAGTTTGCTTTAATAATATCTCATGCAATTAGCAATTTATACTGTTTTTTGCTGAAAACTGAGAGAGGATCTATTAAATACCACAACAGTGAGAGCAGCACGTGTATCACATGTGGTTACCATTCAAAGTACGCCTGCACAGCCTATATATGCTTAGTTGATTACAAGAGTAAATAAAGCACTGCACAAGGGAACAAGGCACCTGTGTCAGCAGCATTGATCAACCCCTCATTCCATCAGGAGAAGACCTCTGCTGCTGCCATCCTCAGATAGATACTATATCAGTCAATGTGACAATAAACCACCCACCGAGGGTTCCAGTGTTCCAATATGCACTGCCATTAAATAGAGATCAATAGGAATCAAACGAATATTCCATTAGGGTTCAGTACCTGTTTAGATTAGTGCTGGTATCATGCATGCGCCCTTATGCGCATTTCGGATTTCTCCTTCGTCTGAGGGCTAAGTGAGTGAGGGGAAGGGGAGGTTTAAAAGGCAGCGTGAGCCAATCCGCATGCAGCGCCTGTTGCTATGGCGGCGGACGCTTACACCCAATTGTCTGGGCCGGCCGCGGTCATCACCGACGTCATGGAGAGGCGTGCCAGCAGGTCACATGACCCGCAGCACGTTCTCCATAGAGACGTCGACAGACGAGCGGGACGGCACCATTAGGGAAGCGACCGCACAGCAAGAGGGTGCTGCACCAGATACATCAGACCATTATATGATCAACCATACTCAATTGTAGTCAATCCTTGAGAGGGCCATATAGACAAGGTGTGACAGATCATAAGACAATTACGTGCCCATATCCTTTGTCTATTGCATATGGAATACTGACCATGTTATTTAACAGTATACATAGTTATATCTAATCACGGCATATACCTGCTTTAATGTATCACATATTAGTAATCATTCTATTAGGGATTGCAACACCAATCTCACGTATGCATATATGACCACATTATATTAATAAAAACATCTCATGGCACCATCAAGGGTCATGTAATGACTCAGAATAGATCAAATATTAATGCCAATTATATTCCAGTGGTCATCATGCATATATGAAATAGATTGCAGAGATATATATAGAGAGAGACATGGGATTTTATAACTACCAATATCATCTACAGTATGTTATACCCGATAAAAATAATAACATCATATCATATTCACATCAGGATGTGTGTCCCCTCAAATACATCCCATATATTCATAACTGTATATTCCCTACTATAAGCAGATATACCCCGTGACCAGACACATCACATCACATAGAAGTACATTCAATACATATAATCAGTTAAATCCTCCATAAGGCGACATCAACAATGTAGATATTCTCTTTTTTCGATGATCGCTTGTTGGATGGTCAAATATAATCATATTCAATCGAAATCGAGATTGTCACGCTGCAAAAAGTGAAGGTTAAAAACAATTAATATACAAAAAATTAAAACCACATATACCCTAAATCAATATTAGACTTCACAAATATGGGACATATCTGATGGTTTCGTTAAGGCCTGCGGGTTGGACTGTCTTAAGTGTCCAAATCCAACGCGTTTCCAGTTGGGTTAATTTGACTGTGGCATTCCCACCCCGTATCCCTAAGTCTACCATCTCAATACCCCGTACCATGAATTCCTTCCCATTGCAATGATGATATTTTTTAAAATGCCTTGGGATAGTCTTCAACAGGGTATCATCCTCAACATTTTTGGCTGCCTCAATCCCTAATATGTGTCCCCTAACCCGTACTTTCAATTGACGGCTAGTCAGCCCTATATAGATCTTTTTACAGGGACATACTCCGTAATATACAACCCTTTTAGATTCACAAGTAATGCGTTGTTTAATTTTATATGAGTTGGATCCAGTTGAATCGACAAATGATCCACTACGCTCTATGTTAGGGCAGGCTACGCACTTGCCGCAGGGGAAGCAGCCAATTGAGGGTGGGAATTTATCCAAAAATGTTCTTTTGGTATATCCATCATAGTGGCTTCTAATGAGGTGATCTTTTAGATTCTTACCACGTCTGATGGCCATCAGTGGTTGAGGTGGTAGGATTTTTGCCAGAGTTGGGTCTGCCTGTAGGATATGCCATGATCTTTCTAGGGCTTTACGTATCATTCCATATCCACTATTGTAGCCTGTGATGAATCTAACTGGGGTAGTGGATTCGCGATTCACGCTTGATTATAACAATTGATTTCGAGATGCATGTTTCGCCCTATTGTATGCTCGCTTTATCATTCTTTTGCTATATCCACGCTCTATGAATCTTCTCCTAAGGTCAACAGCCTGTCTCTCAAAGTCATCAATCTGAGAACACATCCTTCTTAGTCGAAGGAACTGGCCCATAGGCACAGACCCTATCATGTATTTAGGATGCGCTGATGTGGCATGTAACAGGCTGTTGGTGGAGGTCGGTTTGCGGTATAGAGAGGTCTGTAGTACACTTTCACGGTCACATGTAATAGCTACATCCAGGAATTCTATCCTTGTATCTGAGTACGAATATGTCAGATGTATATTGTTGTTATTGGAGTTTAGATGTTTCATGAATGGTTCGAGTTCTCTCACCTCGTCCTGCCATATAAAAAAGACATCGTCAATATATCACGTCCAAAAAGGGACGCGATCCGCAGGAATACCACCATCAGTCAAGAAGAGGTCCCTCTCCCACAGCCCCAGGAACAGGTTTGCATAGGCTGGTGCAAATGATGCACCCATTGCCGTTCCCTGGAGCTGCAGGTAGAAGGACCCCTTAAAAGTAAAAGGGGTTAAAAGAGGGTTAAAGGTCAATTTTTTATAACAGGTTTTATTGCGTAATTGTCTAAACACCTCCTCCTCATACATTGATTTCGGCCATATCACAATGTTGCCACCTTTGTCAGCCGGCTTCAGCACCACGTCCGGGAGACTTTTTAACTCGTTTAACCGTTTTCTCTCACTGCCCGTCAAGTTATCCGTACCACCATATCGAGGGATTTTCTCAAGATCACTTGATACAACCTGTACAAATAGGTCGATATTGGCACACAGAGAGAGAGGAGGGAATTTTTTCGAATGTGGTTTGATATTAAACTTTATCTTACCTCTCTCCGACACTTTGTGCTCCAGAGAGAGATCATCCAGTGTAGTTAGTACCGCTTGTTCTTCCTCTGTGGGGAAGACAGAATGCACACTTGGATCAAAAAAATGCCTCTTAAAATATAAAGATCTTGCAAATAATTGTAAATCTTTGATGGCCCCAAAAGTATCGAATCCCGCCACAGGTGAAAACGTTAGTCCTTTAGACAAGAGTGAGTAATCAGAGTGGGTCAGCTCATAGGAGCTTAAATTAATTACCTTATTATCTTTTTTGTTGTCGTTTGGTGATCCTGATTTGTTCTTACGTTTACGTTGATTATAAATCGGGTAATAGGGTGTGCGTACATTTCTTGTACAGGTACTGAACCCTAATTGAATATTCGTTTGATTCCTATTGATCTCTATTTAATGGCAGTGCATATTGGAACACTGGAACCCTCGGTGGGTGGTTTATTGTCACATTGACTGATATAGTATCTATCTAAGGATGGCAGCAGCAGAGGTCTTCTCCTGATGAAATGAGGGGTTGATCAATGCTGCTGACACAGGTGCCTTGTTCCCTTGTGCAGTGCTTTATTTACTCTTGTAATCAACTAAGCATATATAGGCTGTGCAGGCGTACTTTGAATGGTAACCACATGTGATACACGTGCTGCTCTCACTGTTGTGGTATTTAATAGATCCTCTCTCAGTTATCAGCAAAAAACAGTATAAATTGCTAATTGCATGAGATATTATTAAAGCAAACTGATATTGGTGTATATATTATATGGTGGTAAATTGCAACCACATTAATATGAGAGCAGTTGTGAGTTACATGTGTAGGGCACTATAAAGATATGCCATCTCTGACCTTATCTATTTTTGCTCTATGAACTATATGTGAAATAAGCCTTACAAACCACATTCTTATGGATATCTAGTGTGTAATATATACTGTATACAAAATATACAAGAGATCTTTGTTAGATATCAATCAAGAATTGAATTGGTTCACTACCTTGAATGGAATTATGTGTACTTTTGACCAATAATTAATGGAGAGTCTATGTCATGTATTGGAAGTATACATAGGTTATAATATTGTTAAACTAAGTGGTATCATTGCTGATTCTCTACCTCACTCTCACCCCCTGTACCGCGTAATCTCTGATTAATAAAAATTAATATTTTCATATAAATGACCATTGGATCGTGTTCCTTCCCCTAGGGGATAACCTTGATACATAATTTGTGCGATCGGTCATGCTTGATTATATGTCCTGATATGTTCCAGAACTATTTGATACATGGTGATATATTATTTATGGTATGGTATAACCAGCCATAATGTACTGGATGCAAAAACTGTGTTTTTTTCTAATTAGTACTATGAAGCTGCAGAGACAGACAGTGATAGCTGGGGGGCATAAACCACCTGACAGGTTCCCTTTAAGAATATCCTACTCCAGCACCAAATTTTGAAGGCACTGAATCTTCTTTTTTCTTGTTTCTTTATTGTCGATATTTCACTTCCATATGTTATTACAGAAAAGACCGGACTATATGCGACCAGCACTAGCAAAACCATATTATTGTACAGTCATTTGAGTGTGATTTTTTTTTTTTGGAGCGGTGTCTGCTTTCCTTGATGAAGGGTATACTGTATCTTTCCTGCTGTCTTCTATTTACATGCATACCGGTAGCTACCTGGAAACTTTTTTACTGAGCTATAACTAGGGCGTATTTTTGGAGTAGGGTTTATATTTAAAGCATACTCCCAAAATCCTGAAAGACCATGATAGGGCTTATTTTCAGGGAAACATAATATTATACCTACCCATGTGCTCCGGAGCTCCACTCAACACTGCACAACAAAGAATGTGACGAGGGCTGGCTCACTGATTTATATAGCTACGACAGCTCGCTCAGCTATGTATAAACTGGAACAGAAAAATAGGATAGTTAAAGAGGAAAACCTTAGTGTGGAAAGTGAAGCCAAACTCTTTTGATCACAACATTTGAGAGTAAATACTTCATATAATTTTAAGCAAAGAAATAGAGACAATGTTTAAATACTAAGGAATAATTGACAGAATATCACGGCAAAGTAGAAGTAATGCACGGAGTTATAAAGAAGACCTGTCATCAAGTAAAAGTGGACAGATTTTGCTGTTATTTTTCCTGCATTCACTAAATTTTGGCTTGTTTATTTTTTTAAATCCCCATACAGTTTCAGCGATAGGGGCCTTTTCTTCGGTGGAAGTTTTATGGTCTTTACCTTGGGACATTGTTCACATGGTAAAGAGGCAGAGAACACCCTTGGTAAAGACCAGAAAAATTAGCTCTAAGCTACGTTCACATGCTGTGTAATTGCCGCATTTTATTTCCGCAGGCATTTTTCCTGTGATTTGTGGCCATGCTATTTAGCGCAGGTAAAAAAAAACCTGATGCATTCACACACCGCGTTTTTTTACGGTCACATTTTTACCCCAGGAGCGCAGGCCGAAGTGATGTCACATGGGGGCAGGAATTATCCTGTCGCTGTGTGATATCTGTGCACTTTCACTTTCGCATTGTATCTACATACACTGCAAAAGTGAACTAACAGAAAGCAATGTGTATTAAAAATAATTTAAAAAAAATAATTACCTCTCCACCGAGTGTTCCGGGATGTGAGGCGTACACGTCCGATCGCTGCAGGACCTTAATCAGCTGACCGGTAGCAAACTGATCAGCTGATGTGTCACCTGACACCTTCAGCTGAGCGGTTTAAACCGCCCACCAAAACCGATCAGCTGATGTGTCACATGACATCATCAGCTGATCGTGACGTGCAACATCAGCTAAGCAGTTTAAATCGCCCGCCAAAACCCATGGTTTTGGTGGGCACATTAAGCCAATCGGCTATCGGCTAATGGTGCATGTCACAATCAGCTGATGATGCCACATGACACATCAGCTGATTGGTTTTGGCCAATCACAACTTTAAGGTCCTTGAAGCAATCGGACGTCTTCTCCTCAGGCTCAGCCCCTCAGGGGCAGCCGGCGGACAGGTATTTTATTTTTTTATTTTGAATACCTTTTTGTTAACTTTTATTTCTATTTATTTTATTTGTATATACATACACTGTGAAAGTGAAACTCCGGTGGCACATGGGGGGAGGAACACAGGATTCTTCCTCCCCCAGTGTGACATTACTTCCCCCAGCGCCCACGATTATAGGTGCTGGAATAGGCATTGTCCGATAGACAATGCGTATTCCAGTTCCTTATAATGGCGCCTATGGGAGAAAGCGCGCGCATATTTGCGCAAATAATTGACATGTTCCTTTTTTTTACGCACACGCTTTCTCCCGCAAAAGCGCGGCCAAAAAAAAGTGCAGCGTCTGTACGGCAAAAGTGAATTTCCATTCACTATGCCGGCAAAAGCAGACGCAGATGCACTTTTGTGGGAAAAGCGCGCGTAAAAAAGCGCAAAAATTAAGCTGTGTGTGAACGCAGCCTAAATAAAAAGTCCCGTGTATATGGAACCAAAGGGAGGATTTAAAAAATAAAAACATGTTCTAAAAAAATATACATACTCTGAGAAGCTGTAGGAAAAATAAAGCAAATCCTGGTGACAGGTCCTTTTAATTTTTACTTCTGAGTAGTTTATATGTTTTTACTAATCATAGGAGATGATTTTAATTTTCAGTTAATTCATGTAATTTCCTTTTTGAAAATCGTAGTAATTTATTACTGAAATCTTATGTCTCCACAGCCGAGTTAAACACAATTGCTCCCATCATTTCCAATTTCTTTTTGTGTTCGTATGCTCTCATCAACTTCAGTTGCTTCCATGCATCCATCACCAATTCTCCCGGTAAAGACAAAACTTTATTTCATTTTTCTCACTTTTTATGTGTATGTTTTTTTTTATATATAAGGTAGATAGGTCGATAGATAGGATAGACATATACAGTATGTGTGTTTTTCACTGAGTTCCCAATATAATTTCTATCTAATATCTTATAGGATGGCGGCCATCATTCCGGTACTACAACAAATGGACCTCCCTTTTTGGTGCTGCAGTGTCAGTGGTCATTATGTTTCTTCTGACGTGGTGGGCAGCTATCATTGCTGTAGCAATTATTGTCATACTCCTAGGTTATGTCACCTACAAAAAGCCTGGTAAGAATGATTACCTTTATTCCATGTCAAATAAGGAAACAAACTCCTGTATCTTTTCAGCTTAACTATCAGGACTTGCAGTATTAACCAAGTTGTCTTCTGCACCATTAGATGTGAACTGGGGGTCTTCTGTGCAGGCTGGGGCTTACAGTATGGCACTAACCTACAGTGTAAGTCTCACTGGAGTACAAGAGCATGTCAAGAACTTTAGGTATGTAAGTTAATATAATGCTGAATAACCACACTGTCAACAGTGTACAATGCATTAACGTCTACTGTTTTTCCTTACTGCTAGACCACAATGTCTCGTGCTAACTGGACCTCCCAATTTTCGTCCTGCTTTGGTTGATTTTGTCAGTTCTGTTACAAAAAATACAAGTTTGATGATTTGCGGGAATGTTGTAATTGTGAGTATTAGATATTGGAACTTAATTGTATTGAAGTATAAGTTCATTGTCTAGGAGATCAACCACTTACTGCTGAATGTCTTGTAATAACCGGCCTGAACAATGGCCAAGATTAGGAGGTAACAGCACAACCCAGTGTGTGTGGTCAACATCAAAACATGACTTACAACCTCAAAAGAAACAGTAATAAATTGTCTCTAAAGCAATGAGTTGTAAAATAAATAAATAAAAGTCAATATCTCAAAAATTATTGAAGTTTGTAAGAACCAGTAAATTACGTAAATCATAAAATTGCTTGTATTTACAACCAGTACCAACAATACTCATTTATAAAGATGGGAACAACCCTTCAAATGTATTTAATTATATGAATGTAAAGGATTAATAAAAAAAAGAAAATGTCCCTAAAACCAAACTGCTGAATTTATGACAAGGGCTTATTCACAGGACTCTGACAAGGTCCCAGACTCAGATGGACAGCTTCGATGGTTAAACACTAGAAAGGTGCGATCATTCTACAGTGTGATCCAGGAAAAGTCATTAAGAGCTGGAGCCAAAAGTCTCATGCAGGTACAAAGAGTTACCACCGTAATAAAGTTTATTTAACTAATTATTATGTATGACCTCCATGATTTTTAAAGGGTTTGTCCACCACTTGGACAAGCACTTCTCATTTCCCATGTTTGTAACCATAAAAGTAAAAAAAAACCTCTAATCATATCTGGTACTGTCTCAGCTATAGCAGTGTCAGAATTTGTGTTCATGGGGCTCAAGTGACATTTTTATGACATATGAGCCCCGCACTCAATCAGCGCCAATTTCTTTCACCCCACACTTGAACATGTAAGTAATAAACAGGAAGTTTGTGGCAGGCATACTGTAGCTCTCACTTCCTGTTAATTACTCAAGAGTCCAAAGGTGGGGATAGAGAAACCAGCGCTGATTGAGAGTCATAACAATGTCACATAGGCCCAGAGAACATAAGCTCCTACACTGATGGAACTACTGTGGCACAGTAGTGGGCAACCCCTTTAAGGGCTGCACCAAGTCTTTATGCATGAAACAAACAAGTTAGCAACCGCTTTTTGAGGTCTTGTGACATTTCAATTCCATGTGGTGCCATTGAAATGGGAAGGGGATTTCTTAGTTAAGTAATGCTTTTTTTATAGTCAACTGTCAGCTAGACGGTTAACAAAACCTGTATTGGCGTCATAATCAAATATGCTACCAACCCTATGGGTAAATTATCCTAGGGGCGGTGCTAAGCAGGACATACTCAAAAAGCATAATGTACAAAAAGTTATGCGAGTACCAAGCAAATAAATTCAAGCACTTTATTAAGAAAAACTTGAAAGAGAGGATGGATACAGAACAAAAGGAAGTAGTCATCCAAAATTGTGGGCAAAACCTTCCATATAAGTGATTGTTACAGTGCCAAAATTACAAGGGTAGAACAAACAAAGGGGTTATCCATGCAAGGATCCTGCATTATATTGTGCCACAGGTTAAATAACAATACAGTTTATAGTATAAGAGGCTATATAAATACCAGCCTCAAGAAAAGTGACCAGTGCACAAAGGGTATTGTAGGTAACAGGTACCCAGCCTGCAGTCTCAAAGTGCAAATGCATAAATAGTAGCAGTATTTGTAAACATTATATGTAGTGAAACAAAAAACAGGCTGAGACCTAGTACCTTTAAAGAATGTCGATCCAGGAACTGCACATTCAATGGTTAAATATGCCCAACAATTGGATCCAGAGGACAGACCAGTAACATCCCTACGCGTTTCTCCTGCTCAGTTCAGGTTTCATCAGGGGAGAGTAAAAGTTCCAGTGTTCCTACCACAACAGAAATGGGCCTTTTTATATCCCCCATAACCTCTTTAGTAAATGGATTGATCGCCTGTACCTGCCATCAGTAATGGCGCACATAGCCAGAAGCCACGTCCCATTCTACTGACGTCAGCGTCCGGCGGCCAATGCGCATGCGCGGGAGCGGGGACACGTCACCATGGCTCCCGCGCATGCGTAGACCCCCGTGAGGACGCAAACGCTCAGCAGAGGGACCGCAGCCCTCCCACAATGTGCGCACAGTGGCTAGTAACAGGGTTAAAGGATCTTAAAGTACACATACACATAAATGACAATATATAAGCCCCTATATGAACAACATAATTAAAATTTAAGGAGGCATATCCATATTAGCAATCCAATGTTTTCTCCATATCAGGGGGCGATCATTATCAACTTGTGTGAAATGAAGATAGAATCCAGAGGTATCTGCCACAATCATCCATTTAAAAGCAGAGGGAAAGGTTCATTTAATGAAAGTCCATAAAGTGTGAAAAGCTCCCTGTAATAAGTACAATATGAGGGAAAAACAATTAAAAACCAGAACCAGAATAGAAAAAGAAGAAAAGAAAAAAAAAAGGAAAAAAAGGAAAAAGATTAAAAGGACAAAAGAAGCACAACTCAACAACAGTAGTACGGTAGTTCAAATCACAAAAAGGAAGCAAAGGACAAGGATTCATTGAGTCCATATGGGACAACAGTATTTAGGGTAATGTGAGGTGTAGCGGTGTTGGGGAGGCAGGGAACCAGGCACGGACAGTTCTCAACTCACGGTTTATTGATCTCCGTCCGGTTACAGTCACCAAAACACAGATCCGGAGCGCAGCCGGCACACTTCACACCGCTTGGTGTATCTCCCGACCGCTGACAGGCTCTATCAGCCCCACCAGAGATAATCCCTTCCCAGGACCACTTCAACTTTCCTTCAGAGCTTCTCAATCAGGCTCTGCACTGGAGAAAATCTCACTCCAGACTCAAGGAACCACACCCAGGGTTCCTATGTCCTCTTAACCCCTTCTGCTCTGAGAAGAGGAATCCCATCTAATACCTGGGATGGAGTACATCCTGCGGCACTGGGGCACGCACCCAAAGAGGCACATACCGGTCACAGCATACCGACCCGGCCGGTGCCTCACATATCCCCCCCCTATGTTCAAGCGTATGGGTTTGAACACCAGGCCATAACCCTGGGCCCTGTGAGGGGACCACGTCACGGCGCGGAGCACCGGCGGAGCCAAGCAGGGGCACCCGGGGGTACCAGACCCCACGAGCAACCAACCCATTCGGGCTCCCGGCACCCACCAACCCCGGACGGGTACCAACGACAGAGCCCTGGGGCCCTACGAGGAAAACGGGGTCGGCGCGCGGCACTGCTGCACCGTTCCGGACTCAGGGCTTCAGGCTGCAGCCATTTTTTAACCAGATGCAACAAATCATAGGCCTGTGAGCGCACGGGTTTGCCTTCCTCGTAGGCCCATTGGCTCACCCGTTGGGCCCTCACATATGTATTGACCCCGGTACGGGAAAATATCTCCCCCTTCAGGGCTCCATAGTCCAGGGCATCCTCAGTACACAGGTCTATGTATGCCTTTTGGGGATCACCAGTCAAATAGGGCGCCAGCACCTCGGCCCACTGGGCAACCGGCAGTCTCTCCCGTTCAGCCACCCGCTCAAACACGGCCAGGAATGCCTTCACATCATCCCCCGGGGTCATCTTTTGCAGCGCTTGTCTTACCGCTTTACGGACGCTGCAGTCGTCACCTGGTCCTCGGGGCGGATCCCCCGGTATGGTCCGCACAGCCTCGATCAACAGGGCCATCTGCTCCTGGTGCCTCCTCTCTTGCTGCTGCTGAGCTTCCTGTTGCTGCTGCTGGGCCAGCACCAGGTGTTTGAGCACCTCCTCCATGCTGGCTGCTGGTTTGTGTTGTAATGTAGCCGGCCGAATCCAGGACATGCGATGCCGGGCACCACGCAAGAGACTGGCCGCAATGATGACTGCTGCTCCTCTTACTTAGCAGCCGCTCATTAGCCTCATGAAACGTCACTTCCCCACCGAAACAGAGGGCAACGGTAGTGCCGGCTACACCTCACCGGGCCGGCAATGCCCGCATTCTCCACCATATGTGAGGTGTAGCGGTGTTGGGGAGGCAGGGAACCAGGCACGGACAGTTCTCAACTCACGGTTTATTGATCTCCGTCCGGTTACAGTCACCAAAACACAGATCCGGAGCGCAGCCGGCACACTTCACACCGCTTGGTGTATCTCCCGACCGCTGACAGGCTCTATCAGCCCCACCAGAGATAATCCCTTCCCAGGACCACTTCAACTTTCCTTCAGAGCTTCTCAATCAGGCTCTGCACTGGAGAAAATCTCACTCCAGACTCAAGGAACCACACCCAGGGTTCCTATGTCCTCTTAACCCCTTCTGCTCTGAGAAGAGGAATCCCATCTAATACCTGGGATGGAGTACATCCTGCGGCACTGGGGCACGCACCCAAAGAGGCACATACCGGTCGCAGCATACCGACCCGGCCGGTGCCTCACAGTAGCTATCCAACGATCCTCGCATTGTGCGAGTATTCTCTCTAGATTGCCCCCCCCCTAATTCCACCCCTGATTAAATCAATCCCACGGAACTTCAAGCAGCTGGGATCACAGCCATGTTTTTCTTTAAAGTGCCATGGGATTGGTTTTAACAAAGTGTCATCGGTCACATGTCTGGCCCTTTGTCTGGTCATTTATATGGAAGGTTTTGCCCACAATTTTGGATGACTACTTCCTTTTGTTCTGTATCCATCCTCTCTTTCAAGTTTTTCTTAATAAAAAGCTTGAATTTATTTGCTTGGTACTCGCAAAACTAACTGTCAGCTGGACACCTGATTAGCGAATAAATAGACTGACCTTCTGTTTGAATTTTTGTTCAATAGAATTTTGTTTTAGCTTTGCTCCTGATGCTTTCATTGGTGTGTAATAATGTTTGCAAAATGCTCTTTTGCATTTTTTCAGAAAATTTATTTTTTTGTGTGCAAAATAACAAATCTTTACAATGTAGTATGGTATCCCATAGAAAATTTTGATTACAAAAGGAAAGATTTTCTGACAAATCTGTTGGGATGTACTCATTTATGCTGAGTATTGTACATATACAATTACAACCAGCTTGTGAAAGAACTCACTTGTAATTTCTTTACAATCAGCAGCAAATTATATGTTCTATCCATACAGGTCTCTGGTCTAGGTCGTTTAAAGCCAAACACAGTAGTGTTGGGTTATAACTGTAATTGGCAACAGGCTCCAGGACAATACTTAGAGGAATATGTGGGAATCATTAAGTGAGTAGAATCTCAATTTGAAGACAATTCTTTGATCTGCAATGTATACTGTCTTTCTGTCTGAATATCATGTGCCTGATTCATCATTGCATTTTGTCCAGTGTTTTGACATGAAAAACTCTCATTTAGTGACTTTTTTGATTTGTGAAAAAATTTGTCTAACAATTTACGCCTTTTTTTTTAAAGTCGTCTTTTTTGGTTTAGTTTTATGATTTGCATGTCATTGCAACTTTTCTGATTTATCAAATGTTACTTTTTAAAAAGTCTCAAAATTTGGCGCAAATGTGCTTCAGTACTCAATTTCCAGAGTGATTTTATGTAGGTGCTATATTGACAATTCATTTACCATTTTAGCAAAATGTGCTACTTTTTCTGCTATAAAGACACAGAATGGTTAATAGACAAAAAAAAGTGTTGAAAATTTTGAAGCACAAGGGCCATTTTCATGTACAGCCGAGACACAAAAAAGCTGCAAATGATGAATCGAGCCCTATGTATTATAATATACTATATAGAAAAACTGGAAGACAAAAAGCAGAGATCGGGTCTTATTACAGAGAAAACAGAGAAACAAGATAAGGAATAGGGATCCTTACCTGAGAGGGTTGTGATAAAGTCACAACGCTCTTAGTAGCTTAATCACGATGGCTGCGGCAGTCCCCACAAAATAGGTCAGCAAAAAAAGGGAGAAACAAAAGAGCTAACACCACATGGCCATTAAAGTGTACCTATCACTTCATTTGGGTGTGTGAAACTAAAAGCGTCTCCTTCAGCAGCACCTATGCTGCATTTTTAAGAAGGTGGTTATTATGCCCTGACTCCCCCTGTACACCTAATAGATAAGTTTTAAAAACGTCCTGCCTTGTATGATACTTGCCTGTTTCCGGTCTGATGGGCTTGATTGTAGCTTGGTCTGTTCAACCTCTCCTCACTGTCCGTCCTGAATATCCTCTCCATCTGACAGCTTATTCTTCTAAATGACATCCAAATTGTGCATCTGCGCAGAGGATTCTCAGGATTGTGAAGGTGCACTGAGCACTGGAGCTGAGACCTTAGCGGTTCACGCATGCGCAGAACAGTTTTAGGCTCTGCCCAAAGTAGGGCAGAGTACTCTGTTTAGGCACGATCCTTAGAAGCCTCTGCGCAGGCGCAAGATTTGGATGTCATTTAGGAGAAGAGGCTGTCGGGCGGTGATGAGAGGTGGGATAAACGGCGAGGAGAGGGGGACATACCAAACTACAATCAAGTCCATCGGACCAGAAACAGCTTATTATCATACAGGGCGTGAAGTTTTTAAAACGTATCTATTAGGTGTACAGGGGGAGTCAGGGCATAATAGCCATCTTCTTAAAATGCAGAATAGGTGCTGCTGAAGGTGGCACTTTTAGTTTAAAAGGCCCAAATCAGGTGACAGGTTCACTTTAAATGGAATAACATCAAAATATTAAAATGTGATTTTTATTTCGGAAAAAAAAATGTCCCCTTCTTCAGGAGTGACATTGACTTTGGTAATTTTACTCCTGAAGAAGTTGACATGTTTTTTCTCTGAAGTTGACATGTTTTTTTTTCTGAAACGTGGAGGGAAATAAAAATGATTTTTTAATATTTGATGTTTATTTCATTTAATGGAGCTCCGTGTTAGCCCTTTTTATTTCACTCTTTTTTTGTAGAATACTGTTAATTATGACCTTCCTTCTCTGAATTGCTCTGTTATATCTTTGGTTTAGCAAACTTTTTCCTCCTGATTTTATAATCTGTGATTTATTTTTCTGTACTTGAGCTGTCACCATTTGTTAGTGCATAACTTCTACTCTTTTTCACAGTGACTCCTTCGACTGTCTGTTTGGTGTGTGCATTCTACGCATAAAGGATGGCCTGGATGTGTCACAGAATATGCAGGGGCAATGTAAGTAGGATGTGGGCTATATGACAAGGTAGTAAGGGTTATGAGTAATCTATGGGTACCCTTGGTCATTATGCAAAAGAGATGTTGAGCACTTCAGTAATAAAGTAGAAGAGCTACAATCTTTGCAATACGGAACCAAAATCCATAGCTACAGCTTCAGCCCATCTTAATCAGATCCAATTCTAATTGTACTGCCGCACTGGCCAGAATGTGGGTACCAAAAAATTATTCAGATAGGTATCACTCAAGTGTCCTTAATAAACAATTATTACATACAGTAGATATGAAAAACCGACGCATTACGGCTGATCTACCAGTATGCATAGTGTGAGGTAGCGCTTACTGAGCGTGTTGGGGAACACTCACTTAGCTGCACAATTCCAACCGGTTTATTAAAGACATCATCACACCGACTATAGTATAGTCAATCTCAATGCCTCGGCAGGAATAGTACACACTCAGCCCAGGACCTTTCTATGTCAGCTACACCCGCCCAGCTTCAGATACATCCGTCAGCAAAGTAATAACATCAATGTCCATATAAAATATAGTCTTTATCCTTAGTGGGGTCTAGCCGCTTCTACCAGCTCTGTTCTGTCAGAGCTGTAATTTTAAGGTTCTCTAGATGTGGTCTCCAGTCATTGTGAGTTCCAGGGATAACTGCTTCCCAAGCACTGAGACCCAGTCTCCTGACTGTTTGTCTTTCCAACACACCAAGGCTAGCTCCACTCTCAGGGATGCATGTTTGCCATGTGGACTACATGTGCATGAATTTGGTCCACATGACACATCACACCCCACATGACCAGGAAGGAGTCGCATTATAACAGATGTGAAACACTCATTGGAGGTATGTGGATGTTCAGTCCCTCCCCTCACTTCTGAACATCCTATGAAACCAGCCCTTAAAATAATACAAGATTCCTGGTACTTTAAGCCTCAGTGAACTATCTGGTTCCATATCGTATCAGATCTCCATCTGTGCGAACATACCGGCTATATACATTGCTGGTATATCTCACACTAGGAAATGTGAAAT